>OU898277.1:147591627-147846614 GCA_918026665.1 Diabrotica balteata | reverse complement strand
TTGGCAGATATCTGTCATTGTTGACTGCTTTAAATTGTCCAGTATTCTATCATATTTTCTAAAGATGTGAAACATTTGTATGCTTTTTCATTTGCGTTTTGTCTTTTGATAGTTTCTTACAACATTCAAAACACTTTCCACATGTTATCTATTAGGACCTTCTTATTATTAGGTGCCAATGGTCAACCCCTACAATGACACTTGTAAATCATAAGTTGTAAATTTCCGAAGAAGTTTATTGCGGGCAGCAGTTAAAAAGGGTATTTATTTATAGCCATGACTGGGCCAAAAACGTAAAAAAAACACGTTTTTCGATCATATTTTCTCTCCTTATAACCAAATTTTCCTCGCTATAGAGGCTTATAGTTCAATAAAAATTTCATGGAATGTCTAATGTACCTCGTTATAAGTGAAACCTCGTAATCATGTTCGTTATAGGGGGAGTACACTGTAGTAATGATAACAGCAATAAATGTTTAATAGTTTTGAAATGCATATTATATGTTAAGCCAACTTTCTTTTTAATTTTTACACTAAAATATTGGGCTATGTAACACTAGAGGTACCAAGTTTCAGTTTTTTGACCACAGTGTGGCTACTAAAAGATTAAAAGAATTTAATAAACAGATAATAATGCTTGGAACATTATTTAAAATAGAAAGCTAAATTAGAAGTATTAAGTAATTGTACCAGTTCTTGGAACAAAGTATTATCATAATCTCATTTAAGACGAATTTACCTAAGATTGAAAATGCATAAAATAAATTTTAATTTTGCTGTTAATATAATAAAATAGAAACACATTCATGGTTTAAAATATTATGTATCTTTGTTTTCCAAATATTTATTTTACCTATGACATATGAAGAAGATTTTTGAAACAGTATTCTCATTACAATGTTTACATTGGTATTTTTAAATTACAATACTTACTGTTTTTCATTACTTCTTGAAAACTACTGATACCTTGTTATGCACTGGTGCTTTTCTTTGCTTCAACAATTTTGTGGCTTTAGTAGAAAAGATTCTCTGAACTTCACTTAGCTTTCCTATTACATTATCCTTTATAATTTTGTGGTTTTTAATTTAACTATAAATTTAAGTAATATTAAAAGCCAAATCAACTCTTATCATTGGGATGGTGGTTTTTACTTTAAAGATTAATTTCAATTTAAATTATGTGTCCTAAAGAAAGTCTCCAACTAAGCAGAGGCGATGCTGGAGAGTGTAGTGCAGGGGTGAAAAACTCACAAGCTAACTTGAGCCAAATAAACAATGCTTAACTTTGGGTGGGCCACAAAAAAGATTAATGTTCATATAAACAAATATTTTTTTTAATAGTACATTGTAATAAACATATGTTAAATTATTGTTTACATTTTGGTATTTGACATCTCTTCTCTGCTAATATCTACTTTTAAAATTGGCCCAAGGTGAGTGTTAATAATGCAGTTTCTGAGAGGAGATTTATTTCCAGTCATAACAGTAAATAATTGCTCACACTTATCAGTACTTCCAATAAACATGAAAATAATATCACAAACGAATTTCAAGTGTTTTCCAATCTTGTCAGAAATATTTGTAAAATTCAGGCACTCAGTCACACTGAATCTCGATCAGTTCCCTTTGCATATTACTAGGCACTGAGACTATATTTATTGAAAAAATCGAAAAAAAAACAAGCAAAATTTATCTTCCAAAGAATTAAAATCTTTAAACCTAAATTCTGTTCCAAGATTTGGAATTGTTCTGCATATTTTTGATACAGTACAGTATCATCTAAACTAGATTTATTCTTGTTGCATGCTGAGAAGTGTGTTAAATCTTCAGTTTATATTTGAATACTTTTATGATGTCAAACATGTTCGTAAATATTTGATCTTTGCCTTGTAACAATAATATAAATGGGATAAGTGTTTAGTTATATTAACCAGAAAGATGTCTACAATAAAAGAGATGCAATATTACTATTGATAAACAGAAGAGAGGTAGCAGTGATCATTGGAAACGTCAATGCCAAACCTGGCAGCGATGCTGAAGAAAACATATGATTTTGGCACAAGAGACAGTACGAGAGATAGACTCAAAACAATTTTGTGTAGAGCACAACCTTTTAATAGCCAACACATACAGAAGAAACATCATCAGAAGATATATGGGTTAGACGGGGAGTAAAGTAAAGTTTATGTAGCCTACTAGGATCTAGTGTTAGAATTTTCAGGTCGCGTCAGCGCCCCTAAGGTAACTTAACGACCACTTGCGTAGACGAGAACAACAGCTTTATATACCCTCGAAAACACGGTGGAGCTCAGTTAAATTAAAAAAATTTGGTGTGAGTGCCGCGAATGGAACTCGGGCCCTCTAGCTTGTTATGCCGGTAACATAGCCACTGAGCTACGTCCGCCAAAGATGGGGAGTGAGACAAGGCTATATCTTTTCCCCACTCCTGTACGCTATCATCACTATTAACATGAGTTATGCAGATGACACTACCCGCAGTGATACCCATTCCTTTTGAGAACTCACTGGATAGTTCGAGCATTCACGTTAACTTCCCTAGCAATTTGTATACTATTGCAGGGTTGCTTCCACAAAAGTACAAATATCAATATCCCTGTTCAGGGATACTGATAACGGTCCTTAAGGAGCATCAATCCTTATCGACAGGTCTAACACGTAGTTCATTACCTTCATGACACTTTTTACAACTGTTTGATCACCACATCCCGAAGTTTGAAAATGTTTGATGGTATTTTTAACTGTTGTAACACTTGGAGGGGGTATATTTTCGAAGGCAACAATAAATAAATCAATTACTTCGCGTATCGAATGACCCTGAAAGTACCATGTTACAAGTTGCACTTTTTCTTGGACGGTATACAACGTAATAGTCATTTTATTAATTATTTGTTTATTCTTTCAGAACTTTCATACCTACTGTGAAATGAATATAGAGGTGGAAACGTGTAACATGTCACAGCGATTGCTATTGTGTTGTATGGTCAATAAAATAATGACGTGATCTGTATAAGCCTCTAATAACTAAAAAAATTGTCGGATATCTGGATTATTGTCGGATATCTGGATTAGTCACGGTCCCGAACAGGGTCTCTTTTTTGTTTATTTCTCTATGTTATATTCGTGTTGTGTATTTTTGAATTTTTTTCAAGTCACACGGTTTTCAAGGAATATATTTTTAACATTTATAACCAGAATTCAAGAATTTTAGTTTGTCACGTTGCAGCTGAAAGTCTTTCACCAAAAATTTGTGAAATATTACCAGGAAATTAACAATTAATTCCTAGCCGTTGAGTTTTCTGGTAACGATATCTCGATTTTTCGATCAACAGCAATTAATTAACAATAAAATATGCTCTGTTCTGTGTATGTAGGGAGAATTTTTGGCTTCCGACTTTGTCCAATAGCCACAGATCATGAGAATTTTCTAGGAAGTACAACGGTAGTTGTAAATAAGCTTTTTCATTATAAATCATAAATTCCTAAGATTACCTGCAATCACGGTATTTACTACTTGCTTATTACCTGTAAAAGCCAAATACCTTTCTAAGGACAATCCTATTATGTAGACAGGCCAGTCTTCTATGGCACACAAAGTATATCGGTAAAGAGTTTATTTAATTTTGAAGGTGCACCTGTGATAAAAGTTATGGAATCCTTTTATAAAAAATCATTGACAAAATATGTACAAATTTTTATTCGTCTGTCATGTTTTATATATTTTATACAATTACTGAAGTCTTATTAACAAGGGAACAAGACAATAATGCTTTAATTTCCAAAAAATAAAGCTCTAAAATGGAAGAGCTTTAGACGGTTAAGATTAACCAGCGAGACAAATGATTCACTAGAATTAACCCTTAAAGGACGGACTTTTGTTTTTATTAAAAAACTAAAAAAAAAGTAGTTAGTGATTTTTGTTTTATTTTGAACAAATATTATAATTATAATAAACAAATGAAAGAATTTATAAATAAAGAAGGTTTCCTAACCATGGTCTCTCCATTGTTGTATTTTGTGGTTCCATCTTTTATTCTTCAGTCGGGCATTGTGTCCTGCGAAACTCATTTTAATTTGTCAGCATGTTCTCCTGCGTCTTTTACTTTGGTTTTGCTTCTACTCCGTTTTTTTTTGTTTTTTTGTCTATAGGTCTCACCTGAGCATTGATCTGTCCATCGCTCTTTGTGCCTTTACTATTTTATCCATATTAGACTTGGTAACTGTCCACGTCTGTGAACTATAAGTGAGTTTAGGGAGGATACATTGATCGTAAATTCTGGTTTTCAAATATTGCTATGTTAGTGCTTTTCAAGATCCAACTCAGTTTCCAAACGCTGCCCTCGCTAACCTTATTCTTTTGTTTGGCAGATTGGCAATTTCGGCAGTTTGATTTTCTTTGTTAACTTTCATTATCTGTCAAGGATAGATGTATTCGCTTACAGTTTCTAAATTTATGTCGTTCAACGTTATTTCTGTAATGTTCGGTGTATTTGTCATTATTTTTGGTTTTTCCAAGTTCATCTTAAGACCTACTTTTTCCGAAGCTTGAAATAGTTGCGTCATCATGGTCTGTAGTTCTTCTTAACTTGTAGGGAATATTACAATGTCATCAGCATATCTCAAATGACTCAGTTTTCTTCCACTAACATTTATTCCTCTATCTGCCCAGGTAATGTGTTTGAACACATCTTCCAGTCCAAGTGTGAATAGCTTTGGTGAGATAACATCTCCCTGGCGAGCTCATCTGTTGATTGGTATAGCTTTAGTTTTCGCATCTATTTGTATTTTCATTGTAGCTTTCTTGTAAATATTATGTATAAGCATTCTGTATCAGGAGTCTATCCTGCAGTTGTTCATAGCTCTCCCTATTGCTTAAAGTTCTATGGAGTTGAATGCCTTTTCATAATCCACGAAGCCAATGTTTCAAGTTCAAGTGATATTCATTGGCATTCTCTATTAGCGTTCTGACTGTAAGAAGATGATCCGCTGTACTGTAATCCTTTCGGAATCCTGCCTGCTCTACTGGTTGATATCTATCGAGCTTCGACGTTAACCTGTTAGTTATTACTCTCATAAAGAGTTGGTACATTCGGAACAGCAGGGAGATTGACCTATAGTTCTTCAGATCTCCCCTGTCTCCTTTTTTGAAGGGAAGTATTGTCAAACTTTCATTTCACTCATCTGGGACTTCTCCTTTGTGAAGACATTCGTTGAAAAAATTCTTCGAGAATAATTTCACTCCCCTCCTTCAACATTTCTACAAGTATTCTATCTGGACCCGGAGCCTTATTGTTATTTAGTTGTGCCATAGCTTGTTTTATTTCTAAGGATTCTATGTTAGCGAGTATTTATGAGTTGACATTCGTTATCTTTCTCTTAAGATCCTCCTTTGCAGTGTTTTGTTCCATCACTTATTCTGTCTTCTTTATTTTTCGTTTTCTTTGCAACAGTCAGTCCTGCTTTCAAGAGTTTTCGTTGCATTTCTTTATTAATTGTGTTCAAGTCGGAATATTCTTGTTGATAATGTTCTACAAATTCCTTTCTTAAGACTTCTCTGTACTCGTCTCCCTTCTGTCGCATTTTAGTTTGATCTATCTGGTTACAATAATTATGTGGCCTGTTTCTACTGGTTTTCGTCTGTTGCGACAAGAACAAGAATCCTTGCTCTTAAAAGGCGATGATCGCTGCCAGTTGTGAATCGATTGAGAGCAGTTATATCTTCAAAAAGTCTTTGTTCCCACACAGAAAGTAATCGATCTCGTTTTTCGTCTTTTTATCGGGATATATTCACGTCCACATTCGGTTTGCTGGTTTTTTGAAGTGTGTGTTTGGCATATAAATTTTGTTGTTCTAAGAAGTATATCTATGTTATAATAAAAATAAATTACTAAAAACATGAATAAGAATAAAAACTATACATTATTTTGTGTGAAATTGCATATTGCACGTTATGCATAAGTCAATGTTACATTTAGAGCACATAATTCACATGATAGATTTGCAGGTTTTATTGCCACATTTCTTTTTTTATTATATAGAGTAGATATTAGAAAATGTCTTACATTATCATATTTAATACCATCACTAACTTTACTATTAGTGTTAGATGATAAGCTTAATGATGGTATACTTAAACTTTTAGGTTTATCTCGAAACTTAGTAGAATCTATACTTTTACAATATCACGTCTAAATTGTAGCTGGGTACAGTTGTGGTCAGACTGCTTGTAAATAATCCACGCATTTTGTATTGCTACATCAATAAGTCAAAAAAAAAATGCACCACCCCCATTTTTACCCCTTATACTTATTCTATACCGTGCTATATTTCCGTTCATGAGATCTGACCCTTCCATTGCTAAATTGTATTTACCGATAACATCAACTGTGACTACATTATTGTCAGCCCAACGAACAACTATTATTCAATTTTCTTTGTCAAGAGCAGAATCATGTTAAGCTCAATCCAGTTTTTTCTTCTGTGTTTTATTTTTCTGGGACAGGTTCTTGGGATATGATTTTCCTTTATTGTATTAGTTCCGTTGTAACCTTCATCTTTTAAAATTTTTACTAAAGACAAATTAGAAATGGACGCGATAAGAAGATCTATGCGAGTCTCACGAAGAGAAAGAATGAGGAATGACCATATAAAACAACGAATGGGAATAGAAGGTACGATAATTTGGGATATCGAAAAGAAACAACTTACCTGGTACGGACACGTAGAGCGAATGCAAAATACTAGATGGCCCAAAAAAATACTGAACTGGACCCCAATAGGGAATAGAAAGCGAGGAAGACCCAAACTAGAGTGGCAGCAAAACATAAAAAAGTCAATGAGCGAACGGAAGATTGCCACGATAGAAGAGGATGGAAGTTAGGTGTCGGACAACGGAGAAGGACGTTCTAAACCGGCATATATATATATATATATATATATATATATATATATATATATATATACAAATTAATGAATAAATTATCAAAATACACTCTGTAACGGAGGTGTTTCTTATTTGGGGGTCAGTTAGCATCGATAAAATTAGAGCGGCAGCCTTACCAAATATTTTATGATATTCTTCATTTTAGTTCCTATTATTCCCTTGGTGTATATTTAAATTCACCAAATAACCAAAGTTTTGTATTTATACGCCAGACTTTGTACACAAAGCGGATGGGTTTTCCACTTTTATAAATTGTTTACAAGAGTGTTTACCGAAATATTATCATCGACTCATCCTAATTTAGCTTCCTTTCTAGAATCAAGTGGGGTGAAATTTTTTTCGCAGCTTTTCTACTATAGGGCACAACTTCGCATAGTATCTGTTTTTTCAAGCTTACTATTACCGGCACAGTAAAGAAAACGAAAAGTCTGTCTCGTCACATCATTTCTGAAACACATTTATTTATCATGTCAGATTTCATGTTCCAATAGTATTTTTTGCCAGGTAATTTGTTATATCCTGTTCTGATCACATTTTTAAAACATATTTCATTTCGTTGATCGTAATTTTTTCGATCGCAACAATTGCAGTTACTGTATTGCAGTTCGGAGCTGGATACTGGAAATGGCCAAGCAGTTGTTTCTAAATCTCCCTTTTCTCACAATTTATCTAAATGTAATTAAAACTTTACCACTTTTTTTTCCTAAAAATACAAAATATACCTTAGTAGCTTCTATTTTATCCATTGCAAACTCCTTCTTGTTCGAATTGCGGATCTGAAGCTCGGCTGGAGCTAGTAATTGATCTGTTGGTAAATTATCTACCATACCACTATTATCCTCATCGGCGGAATCTTCATCGGTCAATTCATTTTGTCTCTGGTGGTTTAATGTAGATTCCGTCCACATCGTCCGTGTATTCCATTTGTAACGTCTCTTCAAGAGTCAATTTTTCTCTAATCTAAAATAAAAATATTCGATAATCGGTATTGAAAGAGACTCCGGTTGCCATATGACAATTTAAGTTTTTTGCACCGCAAAATAATTACACACTAAAAGAGAAAGACGAACTACTGCGACATTTTTAAAATCTAATCAATTTTTATAAATACAATCGTACACTACACAATAAATAATTTATATTAGGTATCAAAAAGTTACTTACATAAATGTAATGTCCATTTTCTTTCATAAAAAAATCCGATTTGTGCACAACGATGTTAATCAAAGAAGCACTAACTTGAGACTAAACTTTCAGTACTACATTAAAATATACTTATTTTACTATGCAGAATAGCATGTGTAATCTGCTAATTAATAGAGTAATCTACTGAAAAAATTATTTAGAACACTGCTTACAATGGTTCCATGTGGCAATCATGGTTTTTTAAGGGTTAAGAATATGAATTTTTAATCGAGTCAAGTTGCCATACGAAGTTTCCATTATTTTTTTGACATGATGTACATGTTATCAAAGAATATCTATTATTGCACGTATCTGTTTATGTCCAACAAATGCAGTAATTAAAATGTTTACGAAGTTATTTTACAGGTATATGTTTAGCTGCTCCACTATACGTCATTAAATCTATGAAAAAAAGTTACGAAACACGGAAAGCGAAATTGTTAGATTTTAGTGCATCAGATTTTAGTGGTAAATCACCGGGTCCAGACGGGCTCACATCAGAACTTCTTAAGCTTGTGGAAGGCGAATCAGTGAATATTCTACTCGACCTTTTTAACTGCATCTACAAAAGAGGAGAAATACCAAAGGAATGGCTACTTTCAACTTTTGTAACCTTACCAAAAAAGGCAAATGCAAAACAGTGCACTGACTACCGCACTATAAGCTTAATGGGTCATACATTAAAAGTATTCATCAAAGTCATCCACTCAAGAATTAACAGAAAACTAGATGCAGATATTAGTAATACTCAATTCGGATTTCGGAACGGGCTTGGAACAAGAGAAGCACTATTTGCACTTAACGTCATATGCCAAAGATGTCTAGATATAAACCAAGATATATATACAGTGTAGGTAAAATTTTAAGGTCGGTATGGTAAAATTTAACAGGATATCTAACGCAGATATAAAATCATATTTTCAACGAATTAGACAAAGATAACAATCATATTTCCCCTTCGTCTCCCCTCCCAAAATCCTTTTAACACTCATTGGCCATTGCCCAATAGTGAGACGATTAGTTCCGATCAGATCACGATACACTTATACCGGTATGCCGACGCGCATCTTCAGTGACGTCACATCGATGCAAATTCTAAATCCTACCACATCCTACGTTATTTAATGTTGGTTAGGTTGAGTGTTTTTATTTTTAATTATTTATCCCATTGTGGATTTACTAATTTACAATTTTTAAATCAAATACAGTTGTAAATGAAACGGCGATATTGAGATACAAAAATACTTTTGAAAGAATTTATAAAAATGAAATTAAAAAAAATTCAATGTTAAAGTGCTTTCTATATTGAAATAAATATTCTTAAATTCCAATAACATTGAATTTTTTTTAAATTTCATTTTTATAAATTCTTTCAAAAGTATTTTTGTATCTTAATATCGCCATTTCATTTACAACTGTATTTGATTTAAAAATTGTAAATTAGTAAATCCACAATGGGATAAATTAAAAATAAAAACACTCAACCTAACCAACATTAAATAACGTAGGATGTGGTAGGATTTGCATCGATGTGACGTCACTGAAGATGCGCGTCGGCATACCGGTATAAGTGTATCGTGGATCAGATATTCTCTGGTTCCGATCCTAATATACCTAAAAAACTAGAGGTGGGTCTTCTCGTTTTTTTAATTTTTATCGGAACCGTTTTTCGTAAACTGTAACTAGTTGATTGTTTACCAGTATTCAAATTAGCGAGTACACAAACATATTCAGCCCTATTCTGTAACTACAAATCGAATAGAAATGAGTCAAATCGAGTAGAGGTCAGCAAGTCGGATCGGAATTTGTAGGAATCGGTATTCTGTAACTCATCTCGACTTCTACTATCGGAATGTTGTGTAGAAATTGATTTCGACTAGACAAGCTCTGTCGGGATCAAATTTCGACATCGAAATTGCTCTTGACGCTTGCGCATTGGTTGTTTTGACATTTATTTGTTGACTTTTTGATCTAAATTAGCGGTTGATTAATTTTTGTAGCTACTTCATTTTTTAGTCTGTGGTGTTATTTATTTAGATAAAGTTTACTAAATAATTTAACTGCTCAGCAAATGTCTTTTTCTTTGCTTTCCCGCTTGCCATTTTGTATTCTTGTAACTTTTCAAACTTAACCAAAACATGTCAAAACTACTTGACGTGAAATATAATCTTCTTTTTTGATAAATTTTTCGCGAGCACTAGCCTTTCCAGTAACTTAACGTCACAGAACACTTCTTTCGCGTTTCAATGCGGGGTTGCCACCAACTTCTGAGCGCGTCAAGTAGAAGTTGACGTTTTCGATTTACACCGATTACGATGTGAGTTACAGAATGCCAATCCAAACACAAAAACGACGCGATAGATATCCAACATTCCGATTCCGAGTAATTACGATTCGACTTGGTGATTTCTATTCGATTTGTCAAAAGTTACAGAATAGATCTGATTAGCTATTATCGTTTATGTGTATAAGTATTGAAATAAAAGAACCTAACGAAGGATATATTTATTGTAACTTGAAAAATAAATTAAATAATACAAATGGTACTTAAATAGTTACATTTACATTACACATTATTAAATCGCGAATCGTCTAAATTGACATTTAAAAACATAAGTTTTTCCACTTTTCTTGTTAATCGCGTTCTTCTTTTATTTAAAATTATACCAGATGTTAAACATGTGTTCACAAGGAAAAGATTTTGTTCCAATACTACAACATTTTATGAATATAGTGGTTAAGTTACGATATACATGGCGATGGTTTTTTCACCACGGTAATGGACAGTTCCAATCTCCGTTCGAAATTGTTTGTGGGTAATATATCATCAGACAATTACATGTCGCCTTGGACATGTAATTGGAAAAATATGGAAAAATACATGGAAAAATACACCATGGACTTAAGTCATCTTTATCAGTTTCTTTTTCTTGGACTGATTGATTTTTAAGATTTACTAAACTTTTCGTTTCATCCGTTTTCCATAGTTAAAGAACCAGCTTTTAAAAAGTTTGCAGGGTGGATTCCTGGATATAAACCGCCAACAAGAAAAACTTTGTCAGGTTCATTACTTCAGGAATGTTATGTCAAAAGTGAGCAAATTATTAGATCGCAAGTTGTTAAAGAAGTAGAAAATATCTGTATTACTACTGACCTCTGGACATCTGGAGTAACTGAGAGTTACTTCGCATTAACAGGACAATATTTAACACAGGACAATAGTTTTTATGTCAATTTAGACTATACGCGATTTAATAATAACGTGTAATGTAAATGTAAGTCCGATTTACTATTTGTATTGTTTAGTTTAGAACAGAATATTTAAAACAGAATATTTAAAAATTGGAGGAAATACCACAGATCTGAGGCTTGAAAACGCAGTCATAAAAGGCTGCAACCAGTATAAATATCTAGGAAGCATCATATCAGCAGATGGCAGAGTTAAGATAGATGTACAAAACCGAATAACCCAAGGGAAAAAATGCATCCGAATACTGAATTCATTACTGTGGTCTAATAAAATAAAGATGCATACCAAACTTTGCGTATACAGAGCAATTGTAGAACCAATTACCACATATGGTGCCGAATGTTGGACGATGACAAAGAATGAACGAGATAAAGTAGACGTTGTGGAAATGGATTATCTTAAAAGGTCATGTCGAGTATCGAGAATGGAAAGAATCAGGAATGAGGAAATACGAAACCGTACAGGAATTAGAGATACTCTTTCAGATAGAATACAAGGAAGGCAATTACAATGGTATGGTCACGTGATGAGAATGGAGGAGGAGCGGTGTCCAAAGAAAGCCTTAATGTATGTTCCGCCAGAAAGAAGGAAAAGGGGAAGACCACCAAATTCCTGGAGAAGAGAAATTACAAAAACAATGCAATCTAGAGGCTTAGAAGAGGGAGATTGGGGAGATAGGAAAAGATGGAGGCTGAAATGCGGGAAGCGGCAATCGCCGTAGGACCCCCGTTATATGATGATGATGATTGTTTAGTTTATTTTTCAAGTTATAATAAATATATCATTAGGTAGTTTCTTTCACTTCAAAAGATATACACATAAACGATAATAGCCGTTATGTTTGTTTATGTAGGTACTATCTTACTTGAAACTACTTTTAAACAATCATAGTTACTTGTTTATGAAAATTAAAATTTTTAAATGCTTTTTAGCATTCAAAAAAATTTAAATTTTTTTGGAATCCTGAGAAAACTAACAAATATTTTTGAAAAATTTAAATGCAGAATGAAAGATTACATTATTACCGAGGGCCGAAGGTCCCTTAGAATAAACAAAAAGTTTTTTTAATGAGATATTTGAAATTAAAAATCACACTAAATTTTGTTTTTTTTTTTCATCCCTATAACTTATTAAAATAAACATTATAGAAGTTTTCAGGGACTTTCAGCTCTCGGTAATAATGTATTGTTTCATTCTGCGTTTAATTTTTTCAATAATATTTATTAGTTTTCTCAGGATTCGAAAAAAATGAATGCATTTAAAAAACATTGGCCCGAGATTTTGCACCTACGCTCTTAACGATAAACTAGCACGACCATCGAGCAAAAAGATAAAAGAGGGAATGTAAAGGTAGTGGGGGCATAAATATTGTTAGACAGGAAGTGCCATCTTGAGAGGCCACTTTAAACAAGGAAAGATAGTCTTTCCTTGTTTGAGAAGTCAAATTTAGTTTGGTTATGTTATTGTTTGTCCCAACTGTCACATGCAATTTTATTTATATTGAAGTTTTTTACCAATTGTGTCACTTTTTAGACTATTATAGTTAATATTTAATTAAAACTTTCTCGTCTGAAAAATATTTTATAGCTATTTGTTAATAAGTGTTGGAAAATTTAAATTTCGCGCCTTTGGATTTCCGGATATGTCCGCCATCAGAGGCCACTTTTTTGGTCTCCTTTTCATAACGATTAGATTCCCTCTTTTATCTTTTTGCTCGATGAGCACGACCCACCTCTACTTCTCCTTACTCGATCTTTTGACCAAACGACTATCTAGACTAGACGTTGCCAAATAAATTAGTGTATGAATATTTTTTAATTTGGCGTTATTGTATGCATGTTTAATTGTTTATTATTTCATATTGGGAAATTATTTTGATGTTTAGATTTTTAGTTCGGAAATCGTACTTAAAATACGAAACATTAATAAATTTTATTTATATAAAACGATTTCCGAAATGGAAATCAAAATGTTATATTACAATTATTGTAAAGAAAACTTGTGACATATTCCCAATAAAAAAAAACAGTAACCTGCCATTTAAATCAATTTCGCCCAAATTTGATTATCTTGAGCATTTTATCTTCTTGATAGAACATTGTTCAAATGCAAAAAAAGACAACAGGTTAAATAAAACCAATAAGTTTGGCAACGTTGAATTTCCCCTTTTTTAATATTTCCATTCGGCGATATAAAGGGCGTACCTAATATACCTCTCTCTTTTTAAACAGCTGTTTCTCACTCCATCTCACGTAAGGTCCATACCGACCATAAAATTTTTCCTACACTGTATATATATATATATATATATATATATATATATATATATATATATATATATATATATATGTGCTTCATTGATTACAACAAAGCGTTTGATAAAGTTCGTCATGATCACTTAATGAAACTGCTAGTAGAAAAAAACTTGGATAAAAGGGACATTAGAATTATCTCTAAGATTTACTATAACCAGAAAGCAAATATCCGAATAGAGCAAGAGACAACGGAGGAAACCGAGATCAAGAAAGGGGTAAGACAGGGTTGTATACTCTCACCGACCTTATTCAATCTATACTCCGAAGACATTATAAACACAGCACTTTCGGATCAAAATATAGGTATTAAGATAAATGGCATCCGAATAAACAACTTGAGATATGCCGATGACACGGTACTAATCGCAGAAACTTGGGAAGATCTTCAAATACTAATTAACAAAATAGTAGAATGCAGTGAAGAACACGGATTATCACTTAACATAAGCAAAACAAAAATAATGCTAATATCCAAATCACCACAAAACTTCCCTGACATAACCGTGCATGATCAAAGAATCGAACGCGTAAGAAGATATAATTACCTGGGAACGGTTATCAACGAAAATAATGATTGCTCTGAAGAAATCAGAACCAGAATAGAGAAAGCTAGAGCCACATTTACTAAATTGAAAAAGGTGTTCTGCGGAAGAGATCTAAGTCTAAAACTTAAAATTCGCCTTTTGAGATGTTACGTTATGTCAGTTCTCCTCTACGGGATGGAAACATGGACATTGAAAAAGATCGATACCAAAAAGATAGAAGCATTTGAGTTGTGGATGTATCGTAGAATATTAAAAATACCCTGGACAGAGAAAGTAACAAATGTGGAGGTTTTGCGGAGAGTGCAGAAAGAGAAAGAGCTGATACTTACTGTTAAAAAGCGCAAACTACAATATTTGGGACATGTTATGAGGGGAGATAAATACCAGTTGCTGCAATTGATTATACAGGGAAAGATAATGGGAAAGAGATCTATAGGAAGAAGAAGGCATTCATCGTTGAAAAACTTGAGAGAATGGTACAATTGCACCAATTACCAACTGTTTAGATCTGCAGCATCAAAAATACGCATAGCTTTGATGATAGCCAAACTTCGGAACGAAGACGGCACTTGAAGAAGAAGAAGAGTGCATCAGAGACAGAAAAAGAAATATTCGAAGAATAAAACAACTGCAGTGTCTTGGAACACTCGTATATGCAACTGATGACTGGCTTGGTGAACAGAAGAAAGAATTTGAGAGGCAGTTCTCGTTTTTGCATTGGAATATATGAAAAAAACCATTTAACTTGACAATACCGATAGAAATCGATGTTTTCTTGGTTTTAATATGACGGAATACCATTTAAATCAATGAAATTAATGTTAAACACCTCCCAAAGATATTCGTGTCTTCTACCATCAAGTAAAAGCAGGAAGTATATTAATTGGAGGCAACAAAATCTAGAATTTGATACATTATGACAGGCATGAAAACTGACACAAAAAAAGTATTTGAGACTTGTGTAAACAACGTTTGTAAGAAACTAGTCTCTACATGTTTTCAATGTGAAAGTGAGTTGTAGATGGAAGTTGGCTAATTTATTTAAAATTATAAACAATAGTGGGCGTTTGGGTGTTACATGAGTCAACACCACTGATCAACTGATTTTCTTATTTCTGTTTGGTCACTGTTCAAACGAAGTTAATGTTATATTAATACATGCACTTGATTTTTTTATGTATCAACATGTGCCACGTTTCTGTTGAAATATTGGGTGTTTAATTATTTTATTTCATAATATATTCTCTTCTTATAATCTCTTTACGTGAATAAGTTCCATTAAGTTCTATAATTTAACTAAAGAACGAAAAAAGACAAAGAATTTCGGTACTGAAAATATTAGAGGTGGGACAGTAATCAATGGATTAGTGTAAAATATACTCCCAAAAATTACATAGTACATAATGTACACCCATATACAAATGGGTGTACTACTTGGTGTGCAGTACTACTCTATTCTACTGAAAATATATAGTATTGAAAAATAGAAAGAAAAAAATTTAGTGGTTGGGTGTATGCCATTGTTTAAAAAACTAACAATGAAGTAAAGACTTCTTTTTGTAAAATGGTATAAAATTGTATTATTAAAATTTTTAAAAATTATCCAAAATGGATTAATAAAGTTTCAGAACGAATTTCAGAAACGTCGTCAGTCAGTTAAATCAGTTACGCGTGCGAAATCAATTTTTTAAACAAAATTTGTATCAACTTAACGGCAAAAATTGTATATCTCTTGATTAGATTTTCCTATTGGCAAAATTAAAATGGGTTTTAGAGGGGGAGAGTACAGCATTCGTATACAGTTTTTACATTGCGCTGCAAATAAAGTCAGTTTCTATAAAGCTGTTAAATAAATAAACGTTTCACTATTTTTCCATTGTTTTTTTCACGATTCTCATGAGATCAATACAATTTATCACTTCCAATTGAACGGTCACTATGGAATTTCCATTTTTAGGGTCTAATCTTTAAAACCTATAGGATGAATTTCGATTTTGAGTTATGGCAACAAATATGAGGCATTTGAAATATGCCTAAAAAATACTGCATTTAAACTTTCACATTACAAACGATCTAAAATATTTAAAAGTCATTCTTTTCGATTGCACAAGTACGTTTTTCAAAGCTACTTCAGCCACAAATTTCACCTAATGCTGTGGTCGTGGAAGCATTTCCCGTGACGTGAGATCGTTCGTATTTTTACACCGTGACCATTTTTACAATTAAAAATCTATTGAAAATTTTTTCGAAGTTAAATATTGATATAAATTACAATAATTATTGTAATAAATTTACAAGTTTAGGCACAGCCACCTTTACTTCCAAGCCATGAAGTAAAAAAGGCAACACCGCATTCTATGACGTCGGTAGTCCGATAATCAGCTCGCACATTGAAATCAAAAGTGGCATTATACAAAATTCGTTGGTTTTTAGTTACAGCGACATCTAAAATCTACGAGCAAAACTACGTCTGTTGCAAAGATCTCCGTTGTAATAGCTCGCTCGGTTTTCTGTAGACGTCGCTAATGTCACTTCTTACTTTGTTGTCGCGAGCATGGGTCGTGACCGATAAACCGACACCTAAACCAGTAAAGGTCCAGCCGCCACAACAACTCTTAGCTGAGGTGAGTGAAAAAGTGACATATTTTGTATAATGTCGTTTTTTTAATTACTTGATAGTAAAAATACAACAAATTATGATTTCGTTATTGGCATATTTTGTAAAGTGCCGATATTTTACTCAACTATTCCAGATAACTGTGTTTATATAGAATAAATAAGGGGCATATTGTGCTTAGTGTCATTTTTGTGGTTTAAATGTCATATTTTTAATTTATTGCCATATTAAATAGACGTCATTTTAAGTAAAGTGTCATTGTTTTATTTAAAAATGTATATTTAATTAGATAATTAGGATATTAAACACTGACATTTAAAGTATTATCCGACATTTAATATACATATTAAAAGAATTTAATATTAGTTTGGTCGTACCTAAAAAGGACCAATGTAAACAATGCACAATATATAAGCTGGCTGAAGATCTCAGAAAGGAAGCTTTGAAGGAAGATTGAAGAAAGCGAAGAAAAAGCTAGTGACAAAGAGAAAGTGACAGATTGTTTTATCATTGCATGCTATGACTTACAAGCGGTAATGACGATTCCTAAAGGAGACGTATCAACATTCTATTATAAGTCCAAAATAAATTGTTTGAATTTTACCACATCGGAGTTGAAAACAGACAATATTGAATGTTACTTTTGGGATGAATCTCAAGGCAATCGTGGAGCCAATGAAATAGGTAGCTGTGTTTTGAAGTTTTTGCAAAAGAAGTCTTCTTTCGCTAATAAAGATCTTGATATAGTGTTCTATTCTGATAACTGCTGTGGCCAACAGAAGAACTAGTTTATCATTGGAATGTACGTCTATGCAGTATTAAATCTCAAAGTAAAATTAGCAACCCATAAGTTCTTAATCCGAGGCCACACACAAAATGAAGGGGACGCAGTACATTCAACGATTGAGAAGGAAGTAAAAAAGTCTTAAATCTGGACCCATTTACGTACCTTCCCACGTCTGTGCCATCAGAAGTTCGAAAAAACGTGGGACGCCGTACATTGTAAATGAGATGGGATACGAAGATTTTATGGATTTGAAACAACTGCCAGTTATTAAGCTGAATAGTAGTGTTGATGGTGCGGTTGTAAAGTTGTTTGATATAAAAGTCATTAAAATTGAAAAGAACGTAATGAATGAGATTAATATTCTTACTTATTTTGATGACTTCAAGGAACTTGATTTGGCAAAAAGAACATCCAGAAACAGCCGACCTCAAGAACTTAAACCATTGTACCACCAAAAATTGGATATATCCGAAAGGAGGAAAAATGGCGTGAGGAGTCTTGTGGATGTGGGGTTGATTCCTGGATATTACCGATCCTACTATGAAAGTATTTTTAATTGAAAATGTAATAGCTCTTAAGTATTATCACATTTTTACAAATGCCTATTTGCATTTTTTGTTACGATTCGTTTATTTTCTTAGTTTATTTTGATAGTCTTAAAATATTTTATTTTAATTAAAACATTGCGTGATATTGTCGTGACTGATTCGAGTAAGACTTTCTTTTGTAGTACATACAAATAAATACTTTATTCGTCTAAAATTAGTTTTTATTTTATTCCAGACATTCATTTACTCTTTTGGAGTAGTAGAATAGTAGAAGAGTTAATGAATTAAATATGCCATTAAACAAAAAATAATTGATTGTATAAAAACAAAAGTGACACTATACTGAATTTTTTTTCAAATACCTTTTTTTTTTCAACAAACACTAGTTAATTTATTTAAAAGTTATTTTATACCGAAAAAGAGATAATTAAATTATTGTTTAAAACTAATCACATTTCTTGTTTTTAATTTATTTTTAAGTCTGGGCATAAAAATCATGTTAAAAAACTTTAAACAGCTATACTGTAAAATTGAGTTTTTTATATAGTGCCACTTTGATTTCAATGTGCGAGCTGTAAGGTCTACCAGAATATTAAACTAATTTGAATTTTAGGAAACTGATATTTTGAAAACTTCAATTCATTACAGAAACATTTTTAGGGAAATTAAATTAATAAAACCTTATATATACCTAGTAAATATATATAAAGTTTTATTATTATTTAGGTTATATTATCAATAAAATAATTACTAGAGTAAA
The DNA here is from genome assembly GCA_918026665.1 of Diabrotica balteata. Taxonomy (NCBI): domain Eukaryota; kingdom Metazoa; phylum Arthropoda; class Insecta; order Coleoptera; family Chrysomelidae; genus Diabrotica; species Diabrotica balteata. Next base: position 147,827,646 of record OU898277.1, on the reverse strand, counting down.
ATTTATTGCACTTAAAATACAGTGTCAAACAGTTAATCTTACAATCAAATGCAGTCAAGAATCTCTAGAAATTTTAAATATTAAGTACTTAAGCATATATAAATAATACAATATATTAACACCACATTTAAAAAGATTATTAAAAATACAAAAGATATAAAATTTGTGCTAAGTAAAAACTTAGTGTAACTATTATGATTAAAAAATTCATTCTAAGAAATCAGACACAATATAAATATGGTTCTAAATTAATCTAATTGAAAATTAAATATTTTACTATTTACTTATAACTTTTGTTGAATTTTCATACTTAGATATACAAAAGTAGCAATTTTAAATATGAATAGGTTTGTTGTCATATAGACCAAGTTTAAAAGAGGTATACATGAAAAATGTGTTGAATGTAACATACCATTTATAACTTGTATATCGATTTAAAATAGCCTATATTCTCAAAAGATTTTTGAATGTAATACTCAAATTTGTTATCACTTATCTAAAAAGCAGATCTAAATGAGAAAGTAAGTTCTTTAATTGTGACCATCTTGTTAATTTACTATATTGTAAAATCCATTTCAAATCATTACTTACCACTTAATCTATTCTTACCTACATTGACGATTACACTAAAATTACTGCTAACTATTACACTACATATTACACAAATATTATCACACTTGTGTCCCAACTGATTAATGTTTAATACAAAGAAATATACACAGTCACTTGTAATTTTACTTGTCCAGTCTAAGTCTAATTGACATAATTATGTTATCTCTTGTTCCCTCTTCTTATGCAAAAAGTTTCTTCTGTCTTCGGGATTCCTTCTTTCTTTAGTACGATGAACAGTTACATATGATGGTACTTCAGGAAATATATTAGGAACTGCATTGCCTTTTAATTTGGCAAATATTAACTTTTCAATGTGTACATTTCCATCTTTATCTTCTCATTGTTCAGTCCGCTGAATATCATCTTCATGAAAATGTTTGGCACATACTAAGGAAGATTTGGTAATTGTACAGCCTTCTGTATGAATAGAGCATAACCCAGTATACCTTCTTTGGGGATCTTTGGGAAACCAAAAACCTACTTTCTGCCTGTTTCGTTTTTAAAGTACTGGCATAATTGGTTTTGCAACCAGGTACACAACAATGCCAGAGCATCTGTAACAAAAAACAAAAGTATTATTATTGTTGTTTTTAGTTTACATATTTTGTAACAAGAAGTAAAAGTATTATTATTTTCAGTTTGTTTTGTAGGTTATATTAATACTTGCCTTTTAAATTGTCTTTAATAATCTTCTAAAAGTTCTAAATTTAATGAAATTTCACTTATATTAATATTTTCTAATTGATTTAAACACAATTTACAAATAAAACATTCGAATAAAGTTAAAAAAACAATAAATTCAACAAACTTTACAAGCCTTCCTATATGAAATGTTAAACCAAAACAAACCACAGTCGGACTACCACGCGTTGTTGCCAAATTTCTACTTCATGGCTTGGAAGTAAAGGTGGCTGTGGTTTAGGTCATTTTATTTGCAGTTTATACACGAGTAATATATTAAAAGTGCTAATAATTTCTCTGGTCTATGACACTAGGTGTCGCTCTACAGAACTTGCACATAGCGAATACTGGTGAATCGTATAAGTTCAGATTTTTGCTACTTTTGCAACTCTATAATAATCTATAGGTTTATATTATAAACAACTTGACATGTTATGATATTGAATAAGTTAACAATAATATTAATTTGTACTATGATTTTTATACATCTTCTAGTAACAAAAATCAAACTTAAGTCATTAAGGTTATGAGATAAAACAATAAAAATATTTCAGCTGGGTGCTGCCAGTCATGGAAGCAGTAATAAACATGAAAACTTAATTATAAGATCAGACTTTAGTCTGAAGCTTAGAATCCGAATGATCAGATGTTACGTTTCCTTTGTCTTGCTCTATGACTGTGAAAGTTGGACAATGGGATCTGAAACAAAAAAAAATACATGCCTTTTAGAAGTATATATACAGACTGATAATTCCAGGTATACAAAAAGTTACCAACCATGAGGTACTTCGGTGCATGAAAAAGAACTGCTAAATAGACACGATCAAAGAGGGGAAAATACAATACTTTACTCTGAATTATTTTAGACGGTAAAATACAGGGCAAAAGATCAGTAGGAAGACACCAGAAGTCATGGCTGAAGGACCTGAGCATTGGTTTGACCATTCATTCGCAGAAATCTTTCGTGTAGCAGTTTTCAAAGCTAGAATTGCCATTTGGATTGCCAACCTGCGAAAGGAGACATGCATAAGGAATTAATTGTTTCATTTTGCTTACTATAATTCTACTATGTCTCAGCGAATAAGTTGGCACCTCTAAGGCCTGTCTCTTTCTGTAAGAATTTAAGAAACGTCGAAATTTCTAGGTACATTTTTTTTGGACGTAACACCCCCCGCATAACTGTCTATATATTTGAAATATGCAGATTAGTAGATCGTTCACCTCCGGGTGAACAGGACATTCATTCTTAAAATAAAAGGTGGCACAGACAGTTTATTATTGCTACTAAAATCAGCAGTGCAAAATGTTTGTGAGGAAATATCAGAAACGACCTATATTTCCAAACAGAAGTGTTAATGACTGCTTTATTATTTTTAACTACAAGGCTTTATGAAACACCGCTAATTACAGTGTGTTTTTATAAGAGTTCAATCTTTTAACATTTAGCGTTTGATTAGTGTGGAAAGTTAGTTGCTGAGTTATTACTGAAAGCGAAATAAACCCTTTCAAAATATTAGTCTTATGACTAGACGGTCAGCTGATTAGCCTCTTGTTTATTTAAAACTGTGTATTCAAATATTAGAAATGGATATTATGGAGTTAAATAGAAACATATATTAGTTTAAACTAGTTACTATTTTAGACCTATAACAATACAGGGTGATTATTTGGAAGTTCTAATTAAGTGTTTTGGAGAAACTTAATATAACTACTGTCTGAAAATTTAGGATATGGGGTTTTTGGATATAATCCCAATTATTCTAAATTATTATAGCCTCCTACAATTCTGGTTATATCGGAAGTTAATTGAAACTTATAAGTATGCTAGCAGCGACATTATACAAAGCAACAAGAAGTTAGGAGACCTCTCTTCGATATCGAATTAGGTGAACCGCAAATTCAAAGCTTCGTACTGGAGGCTATTGAACGATGTTAGGAATAATCTTTTACTCCGACATACATCTATCATTATTCATCATTAAAATGAAATGCAATCTTTTACTTTTTCATTTTAACGTCTTTTCTCTACGTAAAGAGAGAAAAAGATATTGTTTGGAAGGGTGAGCTGTAGGTGCATGTCGGAGTAACAGGTTATTCCTAGCATTATTCAATAGCCTCCAGTAAGCAGCTTTGAATTTGCTGTACACCTAATAATATAATAATATTGTCTTTATTCCTCTTGATTTAAGATGTCAGTGATACCTTTGATGTAAGGAAGACAAGCTTTCGTATGATGAGGGTCTGAGTCTTTGGGTTGGGATTGAGTGGGAGATTGATATCTGTGAATGCTCCTATTAATGTGATTTTCGCGGTAACCATTTTGGATGAGGGCTTGTTTTCAATTAAACAGCTCAGCGGGTCTACTTGCATCATCGCAAGGCGTATGGATCGGAAGACAAGCGTATTAATGACTGAATTAATTTGTGAAGGGGGAAGATGACAGTTGACATGCAAGTAACGATTGATATGGGTAGGTTTTCGATAAACGAGAGTGATAAAATCCTTGGGATTGGTTTTTCTTTATGATAACGTCGAGAAACGGTAGGATGAATCAGTTTCCACCTCCATCTTGAACTGGATACTAGGATGTATCGTCAACATATCGTAGCCAACATGTGGGTTTGAGCATTGATGTGGATAGTGCTCGGGTCTCGAAGTCTTCTATAAAGATATTGGCCATTACTGGAGATAGAGGGAAGCCCATTGGGGCACCATTTGTCTGTAGAATTGATTTTGGAAGATGAAATAAGTGTTGGACATACAATATTTAATGAGAGATGAGTGATCTTGCTGGATACTGTATTTAGTTTTCAGAATGTTTCGTCTATAGGAATGTTTGTAAAGAATGAAACGATATCTAAACTTATTATAATGTCTGACAGTGAGATAGGGCATTCTAAGTACATCGAAGTTCGACGAATTGAAAAGAATTTTTGACGAAGGATCAAGCATTTTCGAGAGAGGTTGTAGAGTTTTGGCCAAGTACTTGGCCAATAGTTGTGTAGGACAGTTGTATGCACTGACAATGGAACGTAGAGGAACATCGAGTTTGTAAATTTTGGGTAGGCCATATATTCGAGGTGTTCTGGAAGACTTTTCAAGAGGAAATAGAGATTGTTTTATGTCAAGGAGGTTTTATTGATAATAGCTTTTGTTGTTCTCTCCAGATAGGTTGTTGAATTATTAGGAATTAGTCTGTAGTCTGGAGTATTAATGAGATTTGAGAAGTTCTTTCAGGGCTTTTTTCTCGGATTGGCTAATGTTCGGAGTAGTTGAGTTTCTAAGAACTCTAGCGATGTCTTTTCTAGTTGTTTTAGCATCTTCGGAAGGTAAACTAAAGATGGCTTCTTCAGTTTGACAGATGAGTGTTTCAATTGGAATGTAACTTGGGATAACAAAGTAATTGAAACCTTTTGCTAAAACTTGAGTGGCAATGGTCCAAGTAGGAGTATCAGAAAAGTTGTGAACCGCTGCAGTGGGTTTCAACGTTGAGGTTTTGGTATTTGTTTGGTATTTTGAAGTATGTTGCTGGTTTTGTTGCCTACAAATTCAGCATAAATTAGGAAACTCTACAAAATTATAAGACATATATGGAACCAACAAATATGAACTAACAGGGTCAACGTTAGTGTTCTAATAGAAACTTTGCTTCGCACGTGACGTCACACAGTGCGAGAGAGATAGATCTAGCGTGCGCAATAGCACACATCATTACCCATTTTGGAGCAATAATTATCAAGAGGGATATGGTTCCGTTCGAGTTCGGGTTTTTAATCTGCCTATTCCCCTCACTTGTGACGTACCTACCAGTATCGTGTTCTGTAGAAATACGAGAACCGTCGAACGACACTGATTTGTCAATCTGCCTACTCCTCAGTCACTAGACACTGTCAGTTAAATTTAACAGAAAATTATCGATAATGTTAACCAACATGTTTACCGAAAATGGGTAGTTAGTTTACTGGTCTATGTCTACTACAACAGCCATCCTATTATTTGAAGATAGCAACTGTAAAGCAAGAAGATACAGTTCTAAAATAAAATGTTGGAAAATAACATAGAAAATTAGGTTTGTTTGAAAACCAAATGGATCTAATTTTAAAAAATAAGGCGTGACATCGTAGTGAAGCAGTACTATCTTTTCCGTTCTCTGTTGTCATTTAATATAAGGACATTAAATTGTTGGTATTTATAGTACTTGAATATTTTACGGTTTACATATATATCGTAACAAATTTTATTGTTTTTCGTCATTCAAACCATTGTTTGTAGAATTTTGCATCATCACCATAAACTTATATAAATGGAGCACATACTTATTTCGAATACGGTGTACGTGTGTCTGTCGCCACCCCTTATTTGCAATGGGGTCAGGAAACCGCAGAAAATCGACCCCATATTTTTTGTTTATTAGGTTTTTATTTGTAGGTATTCTTCTGTGTTATATTACTGTTCATATCTATTTCTTGTAGTACTGCGATTGGCTTACATTATCGATCGCGGAATAATGAATTAACATATTTTACAAAATGTATGGGGGACTCGCATCTGTAGGGAAGTGTTTTATTCGATGAGAAATTAAATTGATAAAAAATATAGAAAAAATTAAATGTTGAATTGATGAATTGTTGTACAAAGCGATAATTTGGAAGTAAGTACTCTATTTGCTAAAGGCGGAGATATACCATTCAATTCGGTTGAACAATGTGGATCTGTCAGACTCCTCTGCCGATTGGGATGTGATCCGTGTTTTCATGTAGTTTTACCGACATAGTTTCGTTCTTGCATGTATTGTAAAATACAATACATACAAGACAAGGACAAACAGTTTAAAATTATTTAAAAAATAGTGGAAGCTACATTCTGGTCGGCAACAGGAGAGAGAATGTCTCCCGGTATTAACGGAAATGTTGAGGTGGCATGTGACATATGACAGCTTGGATGGTCAAGCACAATCATGGAGATGTGCTCTGCACATTTTAAAATTCTATGTAACTAAGCATTGACCAAAGGTCCAACTGACACTATTATAGGAAATCAACTGATGAAATATGACATAGAATATTGTAACTAGATTGCATAATCCAGATCTCACACTTAAACCTGTCTATAATACTTAGGGTGTTAGTTTGAGAGCAACTGAAATGGACATAGAGTATGAATGCAAGAAATAGACTAAACAATCTATTAGACAGTGGGTGGTTGACTACAATAAAGGGTCTACGAGGCACTATTAATACTCTAGAAAAAAAAGAAATCTGAATATGAAATTAAAATACTAAAAATTACAAAACCAAAATTGAAAGCAGTGTATAAATGGGGTATAATTCAAGTAGTTCAGTTAAACCCCCAGTCAATGGGAGAACTAAAATTAATATGTAAAAGGGTTACTCAAGACCAACTGACCAACAGTGGGAGATGTTGAAATATACAACATAATATTTATCTATGTATACAACTGTGGAGATATAGATCAATTGATCCTGAGCAAGCTAGTTTTGTAAATTTTTGAAATATAAAATAGTAATGTTGATCAAAGTATAAAATTAATAAATTCTTAATGGGTATACTCAGTGCAGGAAGTCTAAATAGCCGAGCTGGGTCCACTACGAGGTGAAGCTGCAATAAAGTTCTTAAAAATAGTTTTTTGATTTAGTACAATTTAAATTAATTTGAGTATTGAGACAGTTAGAGTTTCCATTTGTTTCCTTTGTGATCTCTAAATCTTCCAATAAATCCAACTTCAAACAGTTTCTCTTTCTACTAATGTCATGTAAAATAGACGAACCAGTATTGATGTTAAAATTGTGTTTACTAGATAATAAGTGTTGACCAAAATTCGAAGAGTTTGGTCTTTTCAAATGTTCTGAAATTCTTGTAGATAACTTTCTAATGGTTCTGCCTACGTAAGAGGCATCACAATCATCACGTTTTAATTTATAAATACCACTTTTGTCAAGTGTGTTCATCCTATCTTTGGTGTTGATTAAAAAGGAACCTAACGTGTTGTATGACTTTCCAATTCGGTCAATTCTTTATGTGTTTTAATTTTGAAACTCAATATTAAAGAACTTTTTATGATCTACAACTTTTATTTGAAGATTTTTCTCTAAAATGTATAAGAAACGTTATATAGACAAAAACTATTTTTTTTTTCAATTTTTGTGATTTAATAAAAAAAAAGCCAAATTAGCGATACGTCTTCACAAATTTAGACACGACAAAAAGCTCGGTTCGTTCAATGTTGTTCAATTTTTTTTTAATAATTTTATTTTTAAATAAATAATTGTAACAATCAATTTTTTCGGTCCACATTTTTTTTTAATTTTTTGCTCTATTTTGAACAAAATGGGTCCCTTGTAATTTTTCTGTAAACTTTAAATTGCTTTTTATTATTTTATTACTTATTTAAATCACAAAAAAAGTATTTTTGAAATCATCAAGTGTCTAAATTAAAGAACAAATGTATGCCATGTTTCCGATCTTGTTTCTCTCTCTTATAGAAGCCGCAGCCCGAGCGACCGTCCTGTCGTAAGCTCTTCATTAACGATTAAAATACAACGTTTTAGAAATAAATAAGCCCAAAATACTTATCGGGTAATGATAGAACAAGGTTCGAACTTGAATTTAGGTCCTTGGTGAATTCAAAAATAATATTTTTGAGTTGAGTTTTTGAACCTTAAAAATAATAATTTTGCGTCTTTTCAGTTTTAAATTGTTTATAACTCGAAAACGACCAAGTTTACAGAAAAGTTACAACAGACCCATTTTGCTCTCAAGGGTTAAAGAAATAAAAAAAAATGCCAGGCATAAGACAAAGCACCGACTCACAAGAGCGTTATGACAATGGTAAAAATTATTCATGAGATAGTCTTCGAATTGCTTTCTCACCCGACTTATTCTCCTGATTTGGCCCCCTCCGATTATTATGTGTTACTAAATCTGAAGAGATGTTTTGTAAATAAAATTCAGCTCGACTAAAGAAATCGTATTATTTTTACGGCATAAAGAAGTTGGAAAATCGCTGGAATCGTTATCTTGAGGTAAATAATTAATAAAATAAAAAATTTTTCTGGAAAACATGTTTTTTATTTAAAAGAAAGTTACTTATTAGACCACCTACGTCGAAGACTAATATTTATAGTATTTTAATTGTTTTTGCAAAGATCTTAAATATTATATTACGGATATCCTATATACACTGACGTTTCCGGTTAAAGGTCAAATTTTGATTGAACAATACTACTTTGAAGAGGTCTAATAAAAACCACACCATGGACCTTTTATAATAGTGGCTCTTTGAAATGTTATCAGTGATCATAATTGAACAATTTTTATTTTATCTTTACAAGTTTTATTAAATATAAATCCATAAGTAAGTCAGTGATCCAAATGTGTCGATGACTCCGGAGAACTATTATGTTAGTTATCGAGAAATATTTCAGGAAATTGACTTTTTACGATTATTCTTTTCAAAATTTACCGAATATTTCACAAACATGTATGATAAAAAGAACAAATTATAAGGTGTTTACAATTTTAATTATTTGATAAGGAATGCGGTAATAAAAATGATAGTCGAGAAAACAACCTCAAGAAGAAAATATGATAAAATTACACAAAAAGCTACAAGTTTGAGAAACTTGTAGCAACAGTTAAACAAAGTTAGAATGCTTTTATCTTACATAAAAATCGATGAGTATACAGAACAAAACAGAATGGTTGTGTAAACAAAATAAATTAATAAATACTTATACAAACAGTGAAACCAAAGTACTACTTTACATACGGTCAGTGATTAAGAAAATCATTAAACACAATAGAAAACAAGAATAATATATTCTGTAATAAGGTTAGAAGGAAAAATTTGATTATAAGTAGAAGATTCCGAACGCCAGAATTCAAATTTTCATTCTGAGTAACAAACGGGGATTTTTTCACGATCAGAAAGGGCGAATGAAAAACAATTACATCTGAAGAATATGGACACGATGTTTCTTCTTAGGGTTCCTGTTCGTTACGAACGTTGGCGATCATTCTGGCTATGATGACTTTGTTGGTTGCTATACAGAATGACTGTGTTGAGGTCTTTCTATACCATGCTCTCAGGTTAGCAAGCCAAGATATTATTCTTCACCCTGGGACCATTTTTCCTTCAATTTTACCTTGCAAAATACATTGGAGTAGCTCATATCTGCCTTGATTTCTCATTATATGTCCCAAGTACTGCAGTTTACGGCTTCTTCTTCATTGGTGACTTTGTCTGTCCATCGTATCTTCAGGATCCTTTAACATAGTCCTGACACGATGTAACATAGTCAATATATAAAAATACTCGAGAGTATTGGTATCTAAATGATAAGAAGGTAAAATGGTCAGGCAAAGCAGATAATCTGCAAATTATGGACTGAAATTTTGACGTTTTAAAAAATCACCACCATAATTTTTTCGTGTATTTCTACATTATACAGTGAATAAAAATTCACTGGATGAAATATATAACGATTAATAAGTAGTGTAGACCGGGGCTAGTTGTGCAACTTTAGATAAAATAATTTTTAACAGTTTTTTTCGTAATTTTTGGGGCTATTAAATTATTTTAGTGAGGTACTATTTTTAATTGGGAATCATTCTTTGGGAACACTAGCAAGTTTTAAGCAATACCCTATAGTATATAAATAATTTGACAAATATGAACATATTGTCACAATTTGCCCCAATATGGGATAAGTTGTGACGAGCTTGGGTAGGTTGTGACAGCAAAGGTTTGTAAATATACTAAACTTTAGTTGGAGAATAATAACAAAGTTTCCATAATAAATTCATTTTATAGTTAAGTATAGTTACATAAATTAATAAACTACTGAAAACTTTGTTTTCAAAACTTTCACAAAATTTATTATAATATTTTATCACTACAGCTGTTTCCGCAGAGTGCATTTCTCAAGTGATCTATTTTTGGATGTGTTTACAATTTATAGTTTTTAACGAAATAGGTTGAGGAGGGGAGAACTGTTTGTCTCAAGTTGGTCATTCAGAATTATGTCTGTATTTTCACCAGAAAGATAGAAAAGATTTTCCAAATGAGTTTAAAAATGAACATTGGCGATTGTGATACTAATACATGGTAATACTGTAGCTTTGGTTACTTGATACAAATTTCGCTTCCTAAAAAGTCATTTGAAATGGGTCTAGTTAAATCAAAAGTCATTTTTGTCAAAATTAATTTTATTTTAATGAAATTACCCAGATAGGGCTATATTTTCTTCACTTTGTGGACCACAGAATGAGTCTTAATGGTTAGATACGCTTGGTAGATCCACGTTCTGTAAATGTGCTTTGTAGTATTCCAACCTTGGATTTTGGAGCCAAGTGTCTCCAAAATGAATTTCAAGCAAATTCTTCATGTCTTTTAACTTCGGCCGACTGACATTTTGTATATTGCTGGCTTCAAGTATGATAGGATTGATACGAGATAACCTTTCTTTAATCTTGGTTAAGCTTCGAAACACTCCAGTTGAAATGTTGAAATTTGGATCACCCTTCACCAAAATGTCTCTAGGTTTTTGATGGATCGCTTCAGATAAAGTCTTTTATATTCCTTTTAAAATGCCACTGCCTTGTAGCTTTAATCTCCCGGTCTCTTGGTAGCTTTAATCGACCGGTCTCCCGGTCGAAAATGTTAAAATCTTGGTCATCTAACAAAAGAGTGGTATTATCTTTGATTTCATTGTAATATTCTGCAGGATTTGCTACAACTTCAAGTTTTTTTATTTCTCTTCATTTATCCCTCTCTATCGGGATAAATGAGTGCCTTCTAACAGGAAATAATAGATCAATTGTCATTATATTTACTGGAACTCGCTTGCATAACCATGTCAAGCACATAGTAACCACAATCCTGTTCTTATTTTGACCGTCACATCCGTCACACAAAAGTCTTACAGTAGTTACCTTTGTCATAAACGGTGTCATATTGCAAGTGCTACATGATTGGAAGATTTCCCGTATTGGTCATGGTCCATCAATAGCCGAATGAGGTCTGAGGCCCAAGTGCAGCCTTTGAGAATCCCTGAACGATAGTGTGATTATGTAAATAAAGCTGCCTGCTGTAATATGCCTGTTGGTCTGGCACTTTTGGTAAGGACAGGTTTTTCTGAAGGTCGAAGGAGAAAGTGATTATGTGGTATTTTCTTCTTTCAGTAAATTATAAAATGCCCTGGCTCGGAGTTTGTGGATTTTTTTTTGACATATAAATTAGCTTTCTGACCTTCAGATCGTTTAATTTTTTCCTCTAGTGATAAACATGTAGAACACATATCTGTACGTGGTGTATGAAAGCCTAAATTGAAATTTTTGTTAAACACCTCCTGGAAAAAGCCTCTCTTGACCGGTTCATTTGACGGATCACTTAAGTTAAAACGGTAGAGCTTATTAATATTTAAGTTTTCAGACAGATATCTCCGTTCGGATTTGCCACGGCAATAATGTGACTCAATACATTTTAGCTTCATTATAAAAGCCATAACACTTTTCTTAGTTAAAAATTTTGTTGTCTTTCTGTCCCACTCCTTCTATCAATAGGTACATTATTGTCCTTTTTATAATTTTCAATGATTGTTCGTGTCGAAGTTTTTGTCGTGTAATACGAAATATATTCAGAAATGTCTTTAGGCAGACATTTACAACCGTATTATCACTAAAATGAATAAGATATTTGCACGTCGTTATTTTCGCTGATCTCCTGGACCTCCCTTCTTGCAATTCGTGCTGCTTACGTCGTTTTTGTACATCCTGTATTTCAATACTATTTAATATAAATGCATCTTGTGCAATCTTTGTTGAATTGGAGTAGAATCGTTTGTTGACTTCCGCAACTTTACTTAGTTTCAATTTTCTGCACACACAAGATGTTGAAATGTTCACTGCAGTTGTTTTGGTATTTTTCCGATGTATCTGAAATAGAAAGAAAACGATTTTCAGATTACCTGAAAATTTGGTGGGTCAAAATTTTAAATTCAAATAGAGATTTAAGCCATACTGTTACAAGTAGTACACTTACCTAAGATGTTTTTAACACATTTCAATTTGCAGGTTGTCTAATTCCTTTTCGGCATTGAGTTCGTGTTACTGAGACGGGTGAAATATCCATTTTTTTGTATTAACTTAAAAGTTCTCAAATTTCAATTAATGTGCTACTAAATGCTAAAAATTTGTAAATAACCAAGCATTGATTAAAGTGAATCGGCCATGTTTAAAAAAACATAGGTTACTTTGAAGCGGAAGGCAATTATAGGCAAAATTTTGGCTGTTTTAATACTGAACGTTACTACCAGTCGATAGATATTAATGAGACAAATCTAGGGGAGTACATATCTCAAAACTGGAAAAATGGCGTTTTGGTGATTTTGATGCAAGCCGACTAATATATTGTTTATAAGTAAAAATTTTTTTGAACATCCCATTTATTTACAATCTGTAATAAGGATTACAATAAGTAAATTGTTTAATTAGATTACGAGAAACTTGGAGGAGACTGTCCAGTGACAATAGCCTATTAAATAATAATTTTAGTAACAAAATTATTTGTGACTTTAATATAATGTTTATAATAAAAAAAAATGAAATTTAAAATTTAAAATCTTGTGGGTAGATTGCTGGAGTATGACGCTTTAGCCCTCTGTTTGCCTGGGGCCTCATTAGGTTCTTCGCTAGCCTGTTGGGGTGGTTTTGCAGTCGTCTGTCATATTTTTGGGAGTAACAGGCAATTTCTTCTTTGACAGTTTTCATCTGAAGATCGCGATTGATAAATTCATTGGACATGGGCATTTGTGATAATGCGGAAGGTCTTCGATTGGAATCGAAGTATGTCGATATTGGATCTTGACGCAGATCCCCACAGTTGGATCCCATAGCTCCATATTGGCTTTATCACTAACTTGTATACTAGGATTTATTGTACAAATTCAGTTGTGATCTTTTTCCTATTAGCCAGTACATTTCACTGAGTTTCAGACCCAACTGTTTTCTTTTTGTGAATATGTGTTTCTTCCACGTTAATCTTCGGCCCAGGTGCATACCTAAGTATTTTACATCATTCTTTTGTTGTAGTATTTGGTTATTTAATGAGACGGTTAGGCATGTACCTTTTCGATTAGTGAACGTTATATTTAGTGACTTGCTTTCGTTAACTTTAATTCGCCATGTTTGTAACCAAATCTTTATTTTGTCGAGATTGGTCTGGAGCAGTTGTGAGGCAATATACGGGTTTGAGTGAGCCACAAGGATTGCTGTGTCGTCTGCGTATGTGGCTGTGACGATGTTTTGACTTGTAGGAAGATCTGCTGTGTAAAGTAGGTAGAGAACAGGTCCAAGGACACTACCCGGGGTACTCCAGCTTTAATTAGATATAAGTTAGTGCACTGATCCTTTACTTTTACAAAGAAATGCCGGTCGGAAAGATAGGACTTACAGATTAGAAAGTAGTTGAGGTGAAGAACTTGTCTTGTTTTGTATAGCAGGCCAGTGTGTCAGACTTTATCAAAAGCCTGCGAGATATCCAAAAAGGCTGCAGAACAGTATTTCTTCTCTTTTAAGGCTTTGTTTATGTTATTGAAGATTCGGTGAATTAGCTCAATGGTAGCATGCTGTTGTCTAAATCCAAACTGGTGGTTGGGTATTAGCTGATGTTGTACGAGGATTGGCTGTAATCTGTCAAGTAGTAGTTTTTCAAAAAGCTTTGACATCACTGAAAGTAGACTGATGGGTCTGTAGGACTTAATTTCTTCTACATGTTTGCCTGGTTTGGGTATTAAAACGATCTGTGCAACTTTCCACAAAAGAGGATAGTAACTAGTACTTAGGATTGTGTTAAAAATCTGTGTTAAATATTGCACTCCTTTCTTGAGAAGTTCTTTTAGAATTCTTGCAGTGATTAAGTCGAACCATGGAGACTTATTTTCTTCGTATTCAGATCTGCTTGGATTTTGTTGAAAACTTGTTTAGCAGTGAATTTCTCCAATGGTGCTTCTAGTTGGCATGGAGATTCTAAATATGAATGTATATTATCTTCTGCGACGGGGTTGTTGTTTTGAGTATGTGGTTGGAACACTTCCTCCAGATATTTCGAAAAAGACTGTGGCTTTTTCTTTGTTACTTTTGGCCAATTGTCCGTTATTGGGATACCCGGGTAGGCGGATTAGAAAGTTGTGGTAGATTAATTTTTCGTGTTGCCTTCCATAGTGAGTATTCGGAGGCTTCCGTGGCAGATAGATTTTATAAATATCGTTTTATGTCATTATTTTATTGTTGTTTAACAATGTTTTTAATCTTGCTGTAGCTTGGTTTAATCTATTTTTATCCTGAGGTGCTCGGGTTCTTTGCCAGATTTTCCTTAGTCTTCGTCTTTCTGCAATTTTTTCTTTTATTTCATTGGGTAAGTCTTTTTGTACGATTGCTTTTGTTTGTGTAGGTGTTGACTGCCAGCCAGCTTCCTGAATTATCCTATTTAAAATTGATCTACTGCTTCGTCAATATCGCCATCAGATTTTAGGTGATGTTTAGATCCAGTCTGCCATCAAGAATAGTGCGGAATTTAATCCAATAGGTATATATATTACTAAGATATGGCTGAAATTCTGTTTCTAGGATATTTATGGATATCGTGACCAAGACAGGAGAGTGATCGGATGAAAGATCGAAACAAGATTGTGATGTCTGGGATTTGAGTGGTTTTCCTTTGGTCACACAGAAATCGACCAAGTCTAGAATTTTGTTTGTGTCTGTGGGCCAGTAGATGGGCTCGCCAGTGGATATGTATTTAAGGTTGTTGGTTTCCACTGCCATATATAATTGCCTACCGTTCGTGGTTATTAACCTGGATCGCTAGTGAGTGTGTTTTGCGTTATAATCGCCGCCTGCTAAAAATCTGTTTCCAAGGGTGTTGAAGAATTCTTGATATTGATTTTTGGCTATGGTATGTCGTGGTGGGCTGTATATTGCAGTTATTGTTAAAGGACCGTTCCAGTCCTCTATGCTAATAATTGTTGCTTGTATATAGTCTCTTTTAAACTTATTTAATTCATGGTGTTTTATCGATGACTTGATTATGATTGCAGTTCCTCCAAGTGGATGTCTGGTGTTATATATTACATAGTTGGGGATTTTCAGATAACTTCTATTTGTAAAGTGTGTTTCAGAGATTAACATTATGTCGATGTTGTGTATTAATATAAAAGCTTTAACCTTTTGAGCATGATTTTTTATCCCGTTGGCATTCCAAGTAGTTATTTTTAGGAATTTGATTATTTTGGTAATTTAGTAACGACGGTGGTAACCGGATTAACATTGTACCCATTTGTTCCATCAGGACTTTTAACATATTCTTTAGTTCAACCATGTCATTTGAGATAAGTAAAAAATGACGTTTATTCTTTTTCATGTTTTGTTTATTACATATTGTTATCACCAAATATATCCAACGCAGTTGTTAGACACCTGTATCATAGATTGTTACGAAAAGGCTTTTTATTTGTTAATTTCTCTGGTCTAAAAGTTGTCAGCATGATATGAGAACTTATAAATCAAGGTGAGATCGAATTAGTATAGTTTTTCAGACTCCGTAAATCA
This sequence comes from Diabrotica balteata, assembly GCA_918026665.1. Taxonomy (NCBI): domain Eukaryota; kingdom Metazoa; phylum Arthropoda; class Insecta; order Coleoptera; family Chrysomelidae; genus Diabrotica; species Diabrotica balteata. The sequence continues at coordinate 147,811,725 of OU898277.1, read as the reverse complement.
CAGCTTTCGATAAAAGTTGAAAGGTTTTTATTTCTCTACCAAAACCAATGATTATTTTTCTATCGTCTTATTTCGAATACTATTTTAAATTGTAGGTTAGATCAATAAGGTTTTAAACGCCTAAATTTTAAAACAGGAAGTTCTGTTTTTGTTTTACATTGTATTTACAAATCAGTCAGTTATTTTCGAAACACTATTCAATACTCGATTAGTGTTACAAAATGCATTTGTATTTAGATTAGAATGAAATGAGTACACAAATAAAATTTTTTTGTGAACGTTATCAACAGAAATAATTACAGTAATGTTTATAGCGTAGTTGCGGATAACAAAATTAATGTTTATTTAAAAATTTCATCTACAAACCGCGTTTGGTTGAAATTTATAGTAACAATATAATACTTTTGTCGAGTATAATAAACACAACTAAAAGTAATGAACTAATGGGATTTCACGTAATAAAGCCACATACCTAAATGGATTCTTAAAAAGATGCTGCAGTGATTTTAAAATTAAGTAATTAGCAGATGTTCCAAAGATAATATATTAATATGGTACTCCGCGAAAAGGCATGTAACTGTATGAAATACATATTATTTAAGAACAAGCATTGGCAAAGGTATATGGATATTCCAGAACAAATAAAACACTAATCCAGGTTGACTAAGTTACTTATGTGGTAGAAATAATATGGACTGTACACCAAAGTAAAAAGTATGTCTGGTCCGGAATGTAAGCCTACTCATTTATTAGTAAAAACGGCATCTTAAAAAGGAATGCAAAGGGAAAACTGACAACAAATTATAAAACATTTTAATGTCCTTTGAAACAATAATATTTTAATAACCAATAAAAAAATTAAGAGATTGCTGCAGCACAAGAAGTAGGCATAGAAGTTATGTGAGAACAAACTAAAGCAGCAATATTGAGGGCAAACAGAAGTGATGTCACATAACCAGAAAAGGAAAATAGTTAAATATTGGTGTGCCGACGAATGTGAAAAGATAGCCAACGAAATGATAGGATAAATGATAAACATCAAGGTTTATCTACTTAACGGTAGTTTTATACACAAGATTTACATCATAAACCAAGGAAAAACAGAATATTTAGGTAAGGAATATACTAGGTGATAATATAACGGGTATTTTTTTGGCACGACCAACAAAATGATTTCGTGAGAAAATACGTACAAAAATTAAAATCATCATCTTCTTCTTAACGCCTGAGTTTGTTTAGAGGATTTAGAAAAGAAAGTAGCCATTCCACTTAAAGTTGCAAAAAAAACTTTGCATTCTTTGATCTGCACGACCGATTGGGATAAAACTAAGTTTTACTTTGTGAGCAAAACAGTGTATAAATATCGCACTGGGACATGTTTCTCGCACTTTCAATTGTAGACCCCCCAAATGCCCAGCAATAACCGCAGGGCCGTCATATATATATATATATATATATATTTATATATATATATATATATATATATATATATATATATTATATATATATATAAGGTTCTTGAACTCCTAAGTGGAGCATAGAGCTTCAGTGAAAACGCGCCATCGGGTTCTATTTTGCGCTAAGGCCTTCACCTCATTCCAAGACTTTCCTTGTTTTCTTATCTCGTCCATGATGGATCTTCTCCAAGTTTGTATCTGGGCGACCTTTTTTTCGTTTTCCTTGGGGATTCCACTCTAGGGCAGTCTTTGCAATACTGGAGTTATTTTTTCGGAGTGTGTGACCGATCCAACCCCACTTTCTGGACTTTATTTCATTTACTACCCTCTTTTGTTTGGTCAGGTGTAGTAAGTCTTCGTTTCTGATGATGTTAGGCCAGAAAATACGAACAATTCTTCGTAGACATTTATTAACAAAGACCTGCAGTTTGTCTGTAAGGGTTTTTGTCGCTTTCCAGGTTTCACATCCGTAAAGTAGTACAGACATGACATTTGACTGGAATATGCGGATCTTTGTCCTCGTAGTGTATTCTCCAGACCTCCAAACAGGGTTGAGCATGCTGAAAGCTTGTTGCGCTTTTCGTATCCTCATACGAATATCGTCTTCTGTACCTCCGCTTTCTGTTATGACACTTCCAAGATACGTAAAGTTTTCCACATTTTCAATCTGCATGTTATTAATGGTGAATAGCGTGTTGTTTCTTGCATTTATTCTCATGGATTTGGTTTTACCAATATTGATTTTCAAACCTATTTTATTGGCTTCAGTGGAAAGTGTTTCCAATTGGTCAGCCACATCTTGGAACCTTTGTCCTAACAGGCAGATATCGTCGGCGTATTCTAGATCGCTTAGGCGTGTGGTTAGCGTCCATTGTATCCCTCTTGTGTCAGAGTCTAGTTTGGAGAGAACATAGTCTAGAGCTATGTTAAAAAGAAACGGAGAAAGCACGCATCCCTGTCTGACTCCAGTAAGTACGTCAAATTCGTCACTGTTGATCCCATTGTGTGTCACGCTGCATTTCGCTTCAGTGTACAGTAACTTTATAATGGAAATTATTTTATGCGGGATGTTTCTTAGCTCTAAAATTTTCCATGAGATATTTCCATCATGAGATAAGCTGTCAAAAGCACGCTCGAAATCAACAAAAACCATGTATAGGGGTGTGTTCCATTCAACCGATTGTTCCATTATTAGCCTCACAGTATTAATGTGGTCTATGCAGGAGGATTCTGGTCTAAAGCCTACTTGATTAGCTCGAAATTCAACCTTGTTTGTTAATCTTTTAAGTATGATGGTCGTGAAGATTTTATTTATGGCGTTAAGCAAGGTTATTCCTCTCCAATTTTTGCATAGTGTGAGGTTGCCCTTTTTTGGAAGCTTAGTAATGATGCCTTTTTTCCAGCTCGCTGGAATGCGGTTTGTTTCCCACACCTCTCGGATTATGGGGAGCAAAAGTTCAGCAGTTAGATGCGGATCAGTTTTAAGCATTTCGGCAGCAATGTTATCGATTCCCGGAGACTTGTTATTTTTCAGAGATTTGATAGCTGTTATTATCTCTGTTTTGGAAGGGGCGTCGCAAGATATACGCAAGTCTATATTCTGTGGATTTTCGACAATTTCATCTGCGTTATCCCTGGGCGTGCCTAGCATCTCCTGAAAATGCTCTTTCCATCTCCCTATTTGGTCATTTGTTGTAGTAAGTAGTTCTCCTGTCTTGGATCTTACGACGTTTGAACAGTTGGGCCCACTTTTTGTTAGACGTCTGGTAATTTGGTATAGCTCTCTAGTTCTATTGTGTTGTGCAGCTATTTCGGCTTGTTTTGCCAGTTCTTCAGTCCATCTTCTTTTGTCTCTTCTTGCATTTCTTTTAACTGCTTTATTTATTCTTTCATATTCTTGTTGTCGGTTCGCTCTTTCGTCTACAGTTCTTGCTTGCAGACTATCTTTTTTTTGCTGTTTTCTTTCTTCGATAAGATTCCAAGTTTCATCTGATATCCATTCTTTTCTATGTTTCTCTTTTTTACCGAGTTTATCTTCAGCTATTTCTGTCAAAACATTTGCTAGATCTTCCCAGCTATTTACTTCACGTTCTCTTCTTTTGAGTTGAAGTTCCTCCCTAAACATGTGTCTTCCTGTAGCCGTTTTTAATTTGTCTAGATTGTATGTTGGTCGTTTGGTGTTTCGTGTGATTTTGTTTTTTGCCATTTTGATTTTAATGGTACCGATTACAAGATGATGGTCACTTGCGATGTCTGCTCCTCTTTTGTTACGTAACTTTGGGCAATTAACTTTTCATTACCATTAATCGATTTTAAGAGTTTACAAATTGGTAACATCAGTTGTTTCATCTAAAATAATTGCAATGAAGCGTGTTTGTTTAATTTCATCAATTATTTTGTTTGAAACTACTGTCAAAATAGCAAAAATCAAATCATTCTGAATTCGATTTGAGGTGCCTTGCTTGAAACACACTGGACTGTTCTAAATGAGTTTTTAAGGGGACAGTCTCATGCGATTAAAAAAAAGAGACACATTTTAAAATTAAAGCAGAAAAAAAACTATAATATTTATTAACATAATTCCTTTTGGAGATGATTAAGTAAGTCTTGAAGTACATAAAAAAAATTTTAATAGCGATTTTAACTTCATTGGTGTCCTGTAGATGGCGTGTAGTAAAAAGTGCGTTTTTGGTGGTAAGACACTTTGTGGGTCACCTGTAACAGATATTCAAAAAATTCAAAATGGGTTGTATTCGTGAGACTCAAAACTAGATGATAAACCTTTAAAATATGCAAATTGTATTATTTTGAAGAGTTTATACGAGATTTTTCAAAAAAGTCGAAAAATCGCTATGTTTTTGGGTGGATTTACCCATATATAATAAAAGGAGGGGTGGTTTTTAAATATTTTAAAGGTTTATCATCTAGTCTTTTGTATATACATTCGAAAAATTTTTGGTTTTTTAAAATCGGTTAAGAAGGTTCGGAGAAAAGTGTCTGACCAGTTTGAAAATGTTACTTTTGAGAAAAAAGCATTTAAAGTTTTTTTTACATAATTTTCGTGAATTAAAGGCTGATAACTTTATACTCACGTTTAATCGGCCATTCCTGGTGAATATTGAGGTCCCTCTTCATCCAACAGTTGTTGTAAATGGCTTTGTAAAGCTTTTTTCTTTTTGATTTGATGTTTTATAATTATTTCATTAGTTCGACTTGACTCTCAATTCACGCCGCGATGCTGACAGTGTAAGTGTAAAAACGGAACACACCTAGATCGCATGTCAATTTAACGAAAACGTATCTACTTATTTATAAATGTAGATATGAAAATATTTTATAACTAAAAAAATGGTTATGTTTTATTGCCAAAACGGCGTGAAAAAAAGTTGATTTCTAAAATTAAAAATAAAAAGGAATTTTAAAAATAAAATAATTATATTACACTCTTTTTAATTTGAAATTATAAACAATATTTGGAATAATAAATGTATTTAGGTATAAATTTTATAACTTAAATAATACCTAATGAACACAAACATAATTGATGTTAATAAAACATTTTTTTATTATCTGCACAAAACCGGGCTTTCAGGAAAAATCGGTAGACGGAGCAACACTGTCGGCGTGCCATATACGCTACTACAAACCGCTGAGGAGAAGTAATAGTAATCCAGTGGAACAAATAAATTAGTTATAAAACATCGCGACGTTATAAAGAAATTTACACTGGTTAATTGCAACGCAGAGAATCTTAGTATTTGTAAAAAATCCTATGTTCCGGATTTTAAATTCCAAATGTGTATAGTAACTGCCAAACGTTATATATACTATATAAAAATAAATCACTAATACGTACCCAACGTATATACAACATATATACAAACGCAAGAACAGCTGGAGCCTCGCGCTCGCCGCGCGGAGAGAAACCGGTTTTCATACGTGTGTATCTGACGTTAATAAAATAACTATAACTTATATTCTAGTGGGAATTTCTTTTTAAAATTTTAGGAGGGAGTTTTTGAATGTAAATGGAAGCGATTTATGTAAAAAAAATTTTTTGATTTTTTGAAAGTTTCGCATGAGACTGTCCCCTTAAACACGGATCGTACTCAGAAATTAGTGAAACAAGATCCATGTAATTGCCCCTATTTGCTGATGTACTGGTTTCGTCGTGACCTCTGAACCCAAGTTCATGGAAACATAAAAAACACACAGCGTCAATAAGTCTTTTCAGCACGTCTCTATTTTTAACAACTAATTTATTATGTTTTTGATGACTCACTTTTAATGAATTATCCAAAGTGTGTTCTATTCTATTTTTTTTCCAAAAACTTTCTCTTTGATGACGGCCTGCAAGTGAGGTTTAGACAAGACATGTCGTTTCACTACCTTATGAAAATTGTTTAAATCGCCAAAACCACTATGATTCCAAACAGCATTTTCATTCACAAAGAGCAAACAACACCAACAAAAGAGTTTATTCCTAAATTCACAACCAGTTAGCCACTCATATTGTTCGTAAGATTTTTCCGAATTAAAATGTAGGACGCAAGTTTTTATTTTGGTAGTGAGATTTTTCATTTCAGTCTTAGCTTCTTTTACAAAACAAAATAAAAGATAAGAACAGTTGATTTAAAAATATTAAAACCATTGATCGAAGAAAGCTGTAATACTATCGTTTTCCCAATTCGTGTCATGTAAATATAATATACATGATTTACCTTTATTAATTATGTTCCATTTTTCACCAAAATTCAACGAACTAAAGCGTTTCTCTAATAACAAACATACTACACATTACACACTACATCTGATTCCACAAAATCAGTCGGCGAAGACGCCATTGATAAACTTAAGATTTAAATTCGCCAAAACTTCGTAATCAATTGCCACAGTTGCTTATAAATCGACAAATACGGTCAACTTAACCTTCGCTTCTCAGTGCATAACCCGGGTTATTTTTACATAAGGCATGAAAAGCAACTCTGAACGTGGATTATCCCGAAATAACTCTCCGACTTCCAACGTAAAATTACGAACAGGAAAGCTAAAGATATGCGCAGGGTCGGAACGAGCTCGCTGCTCGTTCTACATAATTCTCATATGCAGCTTAAAAGGCTGCTTATATGTGTGTGTTGGTTTAAATTATTTTTTGTTAAATATTCTCAGTTACTCAGCTAGTATGCTATTACCACGGAAAGCTAGGGAAGCAGTGCTTCCCTTTCTTTCATACACCGTACGCCCCTGAACCGAATAATTATTTAAGAAATGTAGTTATATCATCTTGTCTATCTATGTGAATTCATGAAAATTTACAAATTTATTTTTTGTTTCAGGTGCTATGAAGATGAAATTAAAAATACTTTTGGCGATATGTCTAGTCATAAACTACGTAAAAGCACAACAAGTTAATGTACCAGAAAACCCGTATACTCAATATGACGCAAATGGAGTATCATCGACGACGAGTAGATACGGAGATTTGAATCCTTATAGTCAGGATCCGGATAATCCGTACAATCAAAATAATCCCCAAGATTCCCTTGATCCGTATGGAAACAGAGATCCGTATGGAGATGGAAATAGGGGACAAGGCAGTACTTTCAATAGAGGACGAAACGATTTTAACAACAGAGGAAATGAATACGCACCCTATGGTCCTAATCAGTATGGAAATACTGCCGGTGGAAATTATAACGATTTCTTCGAAAGTGATCGACGACCTTTTAATGCTCATACAACTATAATCAGAGAGGCGTAAGTTTCAAATTTTATTTTATTTAAATGCGTTATTTATCCTTAACTAAGATCATGGGTTTTGATTTTTGAGTTTTTGTATTTCATTTTCAAAATGGTTTCGAAAATTTATCTTTATAGATAAAAATCTCGTGTCACAATGTTTGTTCACGCTAATATCCGACACCACTGAACTGATTCCAATAAAATTTTGTGAAAATGTATTGTTTGATCCAACTTGAGTTGTAACGATTATTTTGCCTACCACATAAGGGGTTGAAAATTTAGGACAGAAATTATGGGGCTAGAGATAGGGTAAGCAAAACAAATCTAAACTTTTGCGAACGGCTACTGAGGGTTAATTTGGAGAACTGGGTCGTGGATAAGTGAATAAAGAGGGGACTGAAATGGGGTAACTACCAAAAATGAAACAAAGAGGTACTTACATGAGTTTCCTGGACAAACAAAACACAAGAAGTTTCTCAAGCAAGGTTAGGAACTGAACTTACACTTCAAACACAAACAAATACACTCCAAACTGGGAAAATATTCTGAAACGGCTTACGCCGGCTCCACGCATACGGGCCAATGGCCTCAACAACGTTCGTTCAATGTGTGTACCGACAAAACTGTGTTAGAGCCTTTTATCTTGCTCCAACGTTAGGAGTTTTCCGTGGAGTGTCGGTTTTTGCGTACACATCAAAGGGATTCGAGCTAATATTGTTGTTGTGGTTGATGCCTCAACCCAATGTGTGGATGCCTCACCGAACGTGGGAACACAGTTGACCCAACGTTGGCGCCAATGTTGAATTCCATGTGTGGAGCCAGCCTTAGGACAAACAAAATGAGGCTGGAAGCTGTTCACTCGGCTTCTTAAAAACTGGAATACAACTGGACACAATGGCAACATGTGGTTATCCTTAAAAGTTGTTGTAAACGCCACAAATCTCTTAGATACTTAGAAACATAGAAACAGTGATTAATATTTCAAAACTGACACATTACATTGAGTATAAATTACTTTTTCAGAACAAATTTGCCGGTTCTTAACGCCGACACTCGCTTGTATCTTTTCTATTCAAAGATTCTCCCAAACATCACTTCTAACTGTAACTACACATTTAACTGCTACATACTACCAAACTTTTCGAATTAGATGAAAATTCCGACCAACACTTAAAACAACTGCCTCTGACAGCGGCTCCACTGAGAGTGATGTCGTTATCTTCAAAAATCATTCGCTCAACTCGGTATAAACAAAACATATAAATGGGAATATTTCTTTAACGCGCAATATTAAGCGGCTTAACGATCAAAGAAAATATTAAGGAAATACGCATCTGTGGTATATAAACAAACTTTATAATGTGTTTATTATCGACTCCAACGATGCAAAATGATTGAAAATAACTTTTCGGTGTTTTAATACATACGGGGTGATTTCAATACATACGAAAGAATATAAAAGATGCTGCAAAGTCATCGGATAGTTTTTATCTCGATGAATGACCTTTATTTTTTTTAATTGTAAATTAAACATGTTTTATAAAACTCCACCTCTACAGTTGTACGTAATTTAATTTATATATAAAAACTGGACCGATTTGGTTAATCTTGATTTTTAAATATTTGTAAAAGTCTAAGCAAGGTTTAAAAAGTGAGAAAATATGATGAACTTATAAGGGAAATAGTCAAAACTATAATTTTAATTTCCTATACGAATAGTTACATTATAATTCTTTGGATTGATATAACTAAAACCGTGGCCTATATTTACTTTGCACGCGAATGACTTTGTTGAAAAGCTTATCTTCAAGTATTCACGCCAAAACATATTGTAAAAGTTTGGAGGATGCAGGTTTATAGCCATTTAACACCAATATTTTTACAGAAGGATAATATCGGCAATCGTATATCACAGATCGATCAGAGACAACAATTGCTGATAAATCTTCTTCATCTAGCGCTCCTGGTGACCAGACTTTCTGATTTCTGAAGTTTCTGAGTTTCTATTCCTGTTCTGTCAAGGAATAACCGGATATATAAAATAAATAAAAAAACCGGATATATATATATATATATATTATATATATATATATATATATATATAATATCGGCAATCGTATATCACAGATCGACCGGAGACAACAATGGCTGATAAATCTTCTTCATCTAGCGCTCTTGGTGACCAGACTTTCTGATTTCTGAAGTTTCTGAGTTTCTATTCCTGTTCTGTTAGGAATAACGGATATATAAAATAAATAAAAAAACCGGATATATATATATATATACATATATATATATATATATATTATATATATATATATATATATTATATATATATATATATATATATATATATATATATATATTATATAATATATATATATATATATTATATATATATATATATACTATATATATATCTATATATATATATTATATATATATATATATATATATATATATATATTATATATATATATTATATATATATATATATATATAATATATATATATATATATATATATATATATAATATCGGCTATGGTATATCACAGATCGACCGGAGACAACAATGGCTGATAAATCTTCTTCATCTAGCGCTCATGGTGACCAGACTTTCTGATTTCTGAAGTTTCTGAGTTTCTATTCCTGTTCTGTCCACTTATTTTCAAGCTGATGATCCAACTTCAGAATATTTAGCTTCACTACAGAGTGAATATACGTCACCTGTAATATGTAAGAAAGGAAAAACTAGAATTTTAACCAGTTCACCAGAGAGACTTGCTATTATATCGGAACTGCTAAACAGAAGGAAAAAATAAACGCCAAGATAAAAAGAACCTAAGCAAAAAGTAAAAAAGAAGCTGATAAAACTTCCTCCTATTTCTTCATCTGATAGTGAAGATGACGATCAAATATCATTCTGTGACACATCTGATGAAATGGATTCTGATAATATGGTTGAACAACATGATTTTCCTGAATTTCAATCAGAAATAGATCTTCACATAGTAGTACGTAGTATAGTAGTAGTAGTACAACATTACATTGCTAAGTGCTAAAAGCGATTGATAATAATACTATTAATACTGTAACAAAACTTTAATTTCATAGAAGGAAAAGAAGAACCCTATGCAGTCGATTTTTAAGATATAGTGCTTAAATTACCACTGCCTTAAAGCGTGGAAGAATCAAAAAGGTTTAGGTATCTCTCATATTAAATTCAACATATATGTATTTTGACAATTATAATATTCTTTCATTATTTGTAAACCATGTGAATATTGTTTCAGAACCTATTTTGTTGTTGCATCTAAAATGGTCAGACCAGGACAACTATACAGGGTCTCAGCGACTGTACTCAAAGAAACACAACCTATAACAGTCAGAGCTTCTATACAAAGAAATGGAGTTGAGATGTCTTCAGATCACAAAAAGGTTAAAGAGGGTATACCCGAAACCCTATTAATGAGGGTAAGAATATTTTTATATCCATCACGTTTAAAATCATATTAACCTATCAGTAGGTAACACAACAAAGTATTGTACAGTTTGTTCTTCTTTTTATTTTATTAGGTAGTTGCTGTTTTCATTGTACCGATTTATGTTGTAATATAAACAGTAAATAATTGAAGGGGTTAGAATAAAAAGGGTGTAAGTGACATAAACACTGTTTCGAGATAATTAAGCTTAAAGTTGTTTGAATTTAAAAAAGTCCAGGAAATGTTTAATTCATATCTTTGATTGCTTTTATTAGAAGCAAAATATGAAGTTTTAGTTACACCTTAAGTTTTGGAAAATATTTTGGTTTTTTTTTAAAAAAAGGAGCACTTACACCCTTTTTTTTCCAAACATTAGTTCAATTTGATTAAAATGAAAAAACAAAAAATTTAGAAACATTTTTATTGAGATTAAATATAGTTACAAACATTAAACTAAACATTATTATCTGAGTCAGAGTCAAGTAAAGCCGTATCCATCTCACTTTCAGAATCTATAGTATTAGAAGCATCAGCTGTAACCTGCTTTGATGTTGATGCAGCACCTCTAATACTGGTTTGTTTAAGTTTATTATCCTTTTTCTGCCTTTTTGCGTTGCCATGTTTTTAAATTCCTTATAAAAGTCATGATGTCGCGGTGGTATGTATTCCATGAGGGACTGCAAATTTTTCCATTTTGCTGTGCTGATGCTCAGAGAATCCTCATTTAATTCGGTACAAAACATCTTTCCCAAATTATTGGCTGGTCTACTTTTACCCAAATAAGGACAGGTACATGTAGTGAAAGGAAAATCTTCACTTAGAGTACTCTTAAAATAAAAAGAATAGGTCTCCAAACTTTTGATATATTTGAAGTGACGAATTTCTCTGAACTTCAAACTATATCCTTCGACATCCTTTTTTGGGTCGCCTATTGTAGCATTCAGATGTGAAAATGAAAAGAAATGCTCTTTGTTCATGAGATGTAAAGAAAAACGTTTAGAAGCCAACCTTATTACATCAGCCCAGTCAGAAGGAATAAATACTTGCGGAATTTTTCTTTTGCATTTTTCTATAAGGCCAAAAGACCGGTCACACTCCATATATGTGTGACCGGGTTCTAAAAATTTATGTTCAATTTCTTCAAGTTGTGTAGCTTTAACCAAAAACATAAATAATTTGCATATATTTTTATTTTTATTTTGGCCGCCACAAGAATCACTGTAGGCGACTAATCTTTTAATCCTAGGAGGCAAGGATTTTACAAAGTCTAATAGACATGACCCTATTTCTTGTGAGCCCCTTGAAGCTATATTTTCAGACCATACATACATGTGAGCTTCATTGGTTAGGAGATTGTAAATACAAAAGTTGTATGTCCAAAGTTGTCTCAAATAAAATACTTTGGATGTGGTCAAGAGTGGTGTTGGTAGAGACTGTTGCAGGTCAAAGCATACCACTACTGTATCTGTCGAAAATCTGTATTTCTCGATGTCGCTTTTCTTCTTGTTTATGGCATTTTCGGCACGTTTCTGATGAAGAGCTAACTGAACCTTACTGTGTGATACTTTAGAATCATCATTAGAATATTTTATAATATTTTGATGGGAATCACAGCGGGAACAGGTGTCTGAATGTGGACGATGAAAGCTTAAGTTAAATTCGTTATTGAAAATATGTCGATAGTAAGAGAGCTTCACAGGAATCTTGTTTTCCTCTTGGCAAGTAGTTTTGTATAAGTCATACATAATCTTAATATTTAAATCGGGTGACAAGTATTTCGTCTGAGAATTTTCTTTTCTAGAATAATGGCTTGTGTATCTAGGAAACCTTTTAATATGATTGATTACAAAATTGCGTTGCTCATTTTCCATCCTCCTGTGAGTTTGTCCTTTTCCTCTTTTGTCTGGCTCAGCAATACCAAGCTGATTGGTTTTACCACATACAGATGTAAATCTTTTACTTGATATATCAAAAGTTTTTAGAAAAAATTGTTTACAAACACGCTTTTCTAATAAAAATATATTTGTGCTAAATTTTCTTTCGTTTGTGCTGTCAATTTTCTTCCTATTTACGTTAGTTTTTTTTATGCATGATGATAAAAAAGCAGTCTGATGATCATATGACGGTAAATCATAGAAGGCTTTAAAAAGTTCTTGTCTGTTTTCTTCACAAATATTTATATTGCATTTGTATCGACATGTATGCTGATAGGGTTGCAGTGACTTATTTTTATGCACCTTGTTGTTAGACACATACTCTTTACCTGCAGTTCTAGAGCGTTTTATTTTGTTGATCTTCCATTCAGATGGACGTCGCAGTCTTTTTCTTGTTTTATCTGGAGTAATATGAAGCACCTCATCTGTTAAAACTCCTTCAGCGGTATCAGAGTCAAGATTGTCTTCATTTGCGTCTGATCCGGAAGTAGATGATGGAACGTATTCTTCGTCTTCATCCGTATAGTAAGGATCTGAAAGTATAAAAATAATTTGTAACTTGCTGTGACACTATTCAAATAATAAAAACGATATTGTTACCCGTAACTGTACTTTAGTTTATTTTCGTTTCTGTGAGGTAGTAGATGTTTCTTCTGTTATATTTGCAGTGATTATAGTTTAGTTTATAGTTTACTACTGTACATTGTTTTATAATTTACAACGCGAGATTAAACTTTTAAAATACCTAAAATTTTTTGGATTCTTTTTATTTATGTCTTCACTATAATAATTCTACGTCCCTAATTTATTTTTGCTTCTAATTATGCATAAATATTAAATTTTCCAAAGTAAAAATACTTAAAATAGGTATATATATTTAATTTACTAAATTAAGACTACGAAAAAAACGCTTTTTTTTTAATATGCCCTGTCATGAAAAATACACTTATTACGCCTCTTAAAATATTTTTAAATTATTTTACATTCTTAATCGAATTAAACCGAAATAACAAAAAATGGATAGTTTTTTAACAGTAACCCCGAAATTAATATGTGCATAAGTATTTAACAATTTTATGCAGATATAGATAATAATGGAAGAAATATAACCACAAAGTTTTATTGTTAACCTTTTGGATATTAATCATAGCTGTAAAATAAAATAATAATCAAAGGGGCTTACCTTCGGTCCTTTCCATTTTTATTTTTTGGAAAAACAGCTCGTAAATCGATGAACTAATCAATAAACTACTAACACAATCGTAGCACGTGTTAGAAAAACAGTTAGTTCTTCTAGGAATAGGAAGGGTACAATTACATAAATGGTTCTTTCGGTTGGAATAACAAGGGTGCAAGTGCGTCTACACCCTTTCTATTCCAACGGAAACTGCACCTTCATTCATCTAATTTTTCTACTATGCAATAGATGGCTCCAAATGTATTAAAAATCACTTCTCGAATTTTTATTCTAATAAATATGTACCTTATCTGTTCAGAGCCGTACTTATCTCGAAATATGTCAAAAATGCACTTGCACCCTTTTTATTCTAACCCCTTCAATTATTAAAATTTTAAAGTTGATTTTATTAAATTTTTTGATTACTGTGTATGGTATGTTGATTCCATTTAGTTTCTGCTACATTACTGCACTAATTGTTTTATTCCGAATCCATTTTTAATTTCCTTCCACTTTATTTATGTCTCCACGTTGTATTTTTTACGACCTCTAGTTTTGGTCACAATTACTTGTGTAGATATTTTTTTTGTCATACAGTAGCTACCTTTAGTGGTCCGCTGTTGTCCAAATTTCTTCATCATATTACTTCTTGTGGAGCATAGAACTCTTTCGCGTTTCTGTCTTGGTAATTCATGGTACTTGTATATACTGATAAATCTACTATTTGTCCCTGTCTGTGTGACACCATGTGCTAATCATCATCATAAGTGGCTCGACAATCCGTTGTGGATCTTGGCCTGCTCACAAAGATCTTGTGCCCTCTGGTTTTGAAAACGTTAATCTCCACCATGTGCTAATATCTTTTCAAGATCCTTAATTTTTTTTCATGTTTCGCTAACTCTGAAATTTTTCAACATATTGATTTCTCTTTCTATCTCTATTTGTATCTTGTTCTTTATTTGTTTAATCGTCCTTCCACTTGCCTAACATGTTGAACTTTAGTACGTCTTTTTCATAACCTCTTGACTTTAGTGTTTTTTTCTTCTTACCTCATACAAAGCACTAATCTAATTGTGTCTGGCACGTGACAACTTTGTAACAAATCCCGTCGTTATATTAAACTTACCCAAGAATTCCTGCGCTCTAGATTAAAGCCAGCAATTTTCTCATAGAGACTTCAAGTATTTTTCCTAATGAACAGGCCAGATTTACAAAAGATGCTGGTTCCAACTTTAGTATCTGGTATCCCCTAATTATGATTTACAGAACGTAATGCAATGCCTTAATGAACGTTGTCATCAGTACGGACTGAAGATAAATTTAAAGAAAACTAAATGCATGATCATGACTAACTATGCACATGCAAATATGAGTTATTAACACTCTGCAATTGAGAGTGTTAATAACTATAAATACTTAGGAACATTGATAACATCAGATGTAGACCAAACCAAAGAAATTAAGACACGTATTGAAATAGCACGTGCATCATTCATTAAACTTAAAAAGTTTCCTTGTTGTCGGGATATAAGGTTAGAACTACGCCTGAGAATGCTTCGGTGTTACGTGTTCTCTACTCTTCTTTATGGCTTGGAAGCGTGGACACTAAAACAAGTCCATTTGAATAAGTTGGCTGCCTTTGAATTTTGGTGTTACAGAAGAATCCTACGAATATCATGGATTCAAAGAATGTCAAACGTGGAAGTAACTAGAAGCGTAGGAAATGAGGCGGAAATAATATTAACTATCAAAAGACGAAAACTTGAGTACTTAGGACATGTGATGAGAGCGTAAAAATACGCATTATTACAACTTATTATGCAAGGCAAAATCCGAGGAAAGCGAAATGTAAGAAGACGAAGAATAATCAAAAGACTGATATTATCTGATAATAGTCAAATGATAATAATCAAAAGACTGATAATAATCAAAAGACTGATAGACGAAGAATATCCTGGCCTAAGAACTTAAGGGAATGGTTTGAATGCAGTAGTGCAGAACTTTTTAGAGCGGCAGTCAACAGAGTCCGCATAGCCATGATGATTTCTTGGAATCTTGGAATCAATCTAAAACTTCGAAATTTTCCCGATTTGCAATCTACATTGCTATATAAGATGTCCGGTTTTTCTGTGCTTTTAAAAGGAAGGTCTAAAAGACGAGAAAATATCTTTCAGGCTTCCAAAGATGAATCATACGATTGTTATCCTTTCATTAAAATTTTATGTAATTATACTTTGACATACATTAAACAAATAATAAAAATCTTTTTTAGGTTCCAAGTACAAGTGCTCCTGGAGAATATAAATTAAGAGTGGAAGGTTTATATGATGATGTGTTAGGAGGTGCTCAGTTTGTTAACGAAACAGTATTAACATTTTCTCAAAGATCCATGACCATATTTATACAATTAGATAAACCAGTTTACATGCAGGGCGAAACAGGTAATATTTTTGTTAAATTTGATTTTTGTTTAAATAATTTTTTTGTGCCACATTAATATTATACGAATTTTACATTACTTGTGACCTGTATTTTTTGTTAACAAATATTGTTATATCTTTATTTTAGTACATTTTCGAACTATACCCATCAATACAGAATTAAAAGCATTCGATGACGCTGTAGATGTTTATATGTTGGATCCAAATGGATACATAATGAAGAGGTGGCTGTCCAGGCAGTCGAACTTAGGAACAGTTAGTTTGGATTACCAACTTTCCGACCAACCCGTATTTGGTGAATGGAAAATTAGGGTTATCGCTCAAGGACAAGTTGAAGAATCTATTTTTTTGGTAGAGGAGTATTATCAAACGAGATTTGAGGTATATTTATTAGATTTTTTTTTAATTTGGTTTTTTTATTTTTGTTTATTATTACAGGTCAATATCACAATGCCAGGATTCTTTTTGAATACAGAACCCTTCATTTATGGAATTATCATGGCAAATTACACTAGTGGTGCTCCCGTGCGGGGAAATTTAACACTAAAAGCCACCGTTAGACACATTAAACCAATAGATCCGAATCAAAACTTACGAAAGCATAGAGTCAGGCCGACTGACCGTTACAATAATCAAAACCAGTATCAATATGATCGTAATAGACCATACGATATCAACAATCAGCCATATGAGCCTATTTATGATAATTTTGATGAGCAAGGTAATAACTACAATAGACCTATTATGGAAAAATATTTTGTATTTGATGAGGAAATGCCGTTCTGGATAAAACCTCCTGTCAACTATTACGAGCCTATACCTACTATGAAGTTTGTAAGTATTTACATTTTTTTATTATTTTTAATCAAAAGTTTATGACATTTATGTTTGTGTGGTCATTGGTAAACACTGATATCTACCATGGCTCAAATATCATGATTCTTTGTTATGATTTTTTTTAATATCAAATTGAAATTTGAATATTTGAAAAAGGTATTTGGTACTGCCAAATACCTATTATTTTCTTCTACGCTATCATTCCTAGCGTAGGTAGAATATGTAGTAAACAATAAACATCTGAGTACATATTATTATAAAATAATATTTAATGGAATATATTTTTGATTACTCCTGTATAGATTCCCACCGATAGAGTGGGTACGTTTAAAAAACCTGAATAAAGATTATACTGTTATAACGACAAAGAATTATTTAATTAATTAGTAACCAGTATTCTTGTTCTTAATGACTTATGTTATTGGTTCGAGTACCCAGGTATTTATATTTAGAAGCTCGTTCTATAATCTGATAGTTTACTGTTAGCTGTATATTTTGGTTTGGTTTTTTTGGTAAAGATCAGAACTTTTTTTCTCGTTGAGGTTTATACTAAAATCATAATTGATATTAGGTTCCTAAACTTTTCAAGAGAAGCTTCTGTACTGGTGTTGTATTACTTTTTCTCCAAATCTCTATCCAACAATCTATTGAGAATGTCATAAACATAAAATTGTACATTAACACTACACGACACAAGTAAAGTTTTTTAAAATTTGAAACTGTTTGTCCTTGTGTCGTGTCGTGTTAATCTACAATTTTATGTTTATGACATTCTCAATAGATTGTTGGATAGGCCAAATTTGACGAAATGGCCTGAAGATGCTCTAGGAGCGAAAGTACTTAGGCAAGATTTAATTACTAAACTGTGCTCGATATCTGCCTTTCATTTGATAAAAGTTAAAATAGTTAATGTTTTTAGTATGCATTTGTTTGGACTTGAGTATTTCCACGGTTCATGATGTTTTGAAATATCCCAACTTTCTGCTAGAAGTACAGTGTCATATGCATATCATATGTTGCTTGTAGGCATGTCATTAGCTGCTACTCCAACTGGTTTATTATTGCATTATAGTATCTAGTTGTTTTTCTTTCATCATTTGAATAAGTTGTTCATAAGGGCTCTGTCAAACGTTCTTTTCTAATCCACAATCTGGCATACAAGTTAACATCTAGGTAGGGTTGAGTTTTGATTTTTTTTAAGAATTAAATTTAAGAATAAGAACGTTTAACGTGATTTTTTTTTTTATTTTTCTTATAAAAGGTGTTTGTTACTGCCACTTCTTTTTCTTGGTCAAATTCAACAAGTATTTTACCTCTCTCATTAAGCTGTCCCAATCCGTATTCTCTAATGAAATCCTCACATCCTCCTCTTTCAATCTTGTATATCTCCCATTATAATTATCACCATGTTTCTTGATGTTCGTCCATAATTGTTCTACTTGTGCTTAGAATTCCTTGATTTCTTTATCTTCACTTTTTAGTGATGAAGCATATATCTGTCTCTCTAGTGAAATGTAATGCGCTGGCTTCTCTTTGCCTTCCTCATCACAGAAACATAACCATTCAAATTGCTCCAGTCAGGCTTGTGGTAGTTCAGTTTCAAGTTGATCCAGTATTATTTCCTTTGCGCTTTGAGCTTGTACTGCTGCCCTTCACCAAGGTGGGATAGGAAATAGGTAACTAGGTTTTAGAAGAGTAAGGGGGATGTAGAGAAGTGTCTAGTTTCTATCCGCTATAATTTTTGAAATAATTCATATCTGGAGCACTGTGATTTGAAAGTTCCGACATTGCTCTATACGTGATTTCCGTGAATATACTTTTGTTCGGGTGTCAGACACAGTGTTGATCGAGAGCGGTAAGTCAGAAGATCGCTTTAATGTAGAATCTGTTGGATGGTGCATATACTTGTTCACAGCGCAGCATCACCAACTTGCTGTGCTAGCAAAAATGTAATATAAAGGGGATAAGAAGGAATTCTAACCACAAGTGCACCATCACGGATAGATCGAGAAGTACCTACGGCAAGGCGAGAGGTTCGTCTCGTGGTGATCGGTAAATAAGAAGAAAATGTAGGATAGGCGAAAGTGGATGATTTTTTGAATCTAATACCATAGACATCTAGTCCAAGTTAGAGTCCAGACACCTATAAATGGGGTGAAACCATCTACTTGTGAGGAAGTGCAATAATTATGGTTGAAAGGAGGATACAAACCTATCTTTACATTTCAATGGGTAAAATAAAACATTGGTAAGGTCTCCTTAGGTACCAATTGATGAATGCAACTAATGTATAGGATTGATATAAGGTTGAATGCTCGAATAAATGAACTTTAATCTAATGAAAGGTAATTATTGAGCACAGTTTTATAAATTAAATCTTGCCCAAGTACTTTCGCTTCCTAGAGCATCTTCAGGGGCATCTGAAATAAGCCAAGAAACGTTTTTTTTAACTGAAGAAATTAATTAACTTCGATAAAAAAACTGGAAGTTGATGGTTGATAAAAGTTTTTAACATTTTAGACTTATTTCGTCAATTTTGGCCTATCCAACAATTATAGAATGTCATAAACATAAAATTGTACATTACACTACATTACACAAGGACAAACACTTTTGTGTTTGTCCTTGTGTAGTAATTAAAATGATATATCATTTTAATCACAATCACGTACCAGCACCAAGTAGTAGTCTAGAAGAAAACAGAGGTAACAAATATAAAGTGCATGAAAGGTCATTTAAAAATATTTGTTATGCTTCTAGTTTCTTCAAATATTTATGAAATTCGTGAAAACATAATCGTCTCAGCTTGATTTAAAAGATAGTTCTATAAAAGTTGCTGAGCAAGAAATTGACAGTTTTATATAGATAAGTTTTAATCGAATACATAATTTCATCTTTTTTTTTACTTATTTATATTGATGTTTTTTATTGTTAATTTTTAAAGAAATCATAACGAAGAACTTCTAATTCTAATTTCTGAAAGACATGGAATCTGTCACCCAGATTATACTGTGTTAACGATTTAACTGACTAAAACGAAGTCTTTTACACATTTAAGATAAACAAATTAATTGTTTTTTAGTTCGAAGGAGTTTATGAATTCAAATATCCAATTCAAGAATTGTTACATTATGTCCCAACGCTGGAAGGTGTAGAAATAGTGATCACTGCTACAGTTGGTGATAGATTTTTGGATGAAGTAATAGAAGGTTTCTCAACTGCTAGGATTTTTAACTCCAGTATTAAACTACAGTTTTTGGGTGGATCTCCACAAGTTTTCAAACCAGGAATGCCCATAACTACCTATGTAAGTATTATTTGTATATAATGGTCTACAGTTAGTTTTTTTCATACATTTATTTCCATTCTTTGCGTGCAATGTCGTGTTTTATTCTAATGGCAACATTGTTTTCATAATTTTCATATACATTGTACAGAAAATCATTTTATTTTTCTCTTTGTATCGGTATTTTGAAAAATGCCATTTTTTTTTTATTCTTTCATTTCAGGTTTTCTTTAAAACTTACCGAAATATTGTATTCTTATCATTTTATTTTGTATGGTATTAATTTCTAATTTTATGGTTGGATATAATTCTTTGTTATTTATCTTTTCTTTAGCTCTTCTGTCCTAATGTATAAGGATTTCGTCTCAAATTTCTCCACAAGGTGTATCTAATGTCTGGCGATCATTTTAATTATTGTTGTTTTTACTTCTCAATGCATACCAAGACTTCTTAAATTTTTTATCAAATTTTAAATTGTCCGTTACACTTTCCCTTATGTCCGAAGTCTTCGTACTTTATTTATGACAGCTATAACAATATCGTTAAATGTATATTTTAATGCGAGTCTATTATTTTAGATTACTGCTTCATATCATGACGGTTCACCTCTATCAAAACAAATCCTTGAAAATAGCGTAGTGGAGGTTAGTACATCTGTAGATTCCAGAGGAGGAGGAAGACGAGATGTTCCTATTGATACTCTTTACCAATCTGATGATCATCCTGGTGTCTGGGAATATAAATTAGACCTTAAAAGAGATCTTGGAGTTAGTGGACCAAAAGCATATGAAGAACTAAGTCAACTAAGTAAGTATAACATATTTAGTTTTTAACATCAATAGTTAAACAAATGTAAAATAATTAGTACAATGTATATCCTATTCTAGGAAAATTTGATGCTTTATATTTTATATAATATTTGTGGTGAAAGAGGTTGTGAAACTGACACCAGCATTTTCACCAATGTGCCTTTGGCTATCTATCTACAAGATCGAGGCCGAGTGAGTTGCGTGTCAATTTGATCAACCGCTAACAATACGTAACGAACAGATGTATAACCTCATTTTAATTTATTTTTTTTTAATTTTTTGAAAACGATTTCCTGAGTTGAAGGCGAAACGTCAAAAACAAATATGAAATGTAATTTTCAGAACAACCAATTGTGGCTTAATCCCATATAAACATAATATTTAATATTTGTGGTGTCTCATATGTTTACAGCACCGCCAAATGTTTTTATAGCATTTCGCATGTTTCATTACTGTTTTGAATAAGAATATGAAGAGTATTCGCTTATAAATCCCAACGTAGCAGTTACTTTTATAAATGTATATATTATTCTTCTTTAAGTTCCATCTTCTATCGAAGGTTGGAAATTATCATGATTATGCGGACCCTGTTGACTGCCGCTCTAAATAGTTCTGCACTTCTGTATTCAGTTCTAAGCCCCGATGTTCTTCGTCTTCCCACGTTTCGCTCTCCTCGAATTTTGCCTTGCATAAGAAGCTGCAGTAAGGAGTATCTTTGCCCTCTCAGAACCTGGCCTAAGTACTGCTTTCTTCTTTTGATAGTCAATATTATTTCAGCTTCAATTCCTATTCTTCTAGTAATTTCTGCGTTTGACATTCTTTGACTCCATGATATTCGTAGGATTCTTCTGTAACACCAAAATACCAAGACGGCCAACTTATTAGATGCACTTTTGTTAATGTCCATGCTCCCAAGCCATAAAGAAGAGTAGTGAATGCGTAACACCGAAGCACAGAATAAATAACAATCAGAACGCCCACTCTCATATGCCGCCTTTGAAGTGTCAACACGCAATCGCCATATTTTAAACAGAAACACAGACTCGGATTGAGAAATTTATGACAAATTACGACAGAACTGTAATTTAAATTTTTAGAGATTAATAATTTAGTAAATTTGAAATAATTTAATCTATTCTTAAACTAAAAGTACGAATAAAATATTGCATACTATGTCTATGGTTGTCGTAAATACATTAAACCAGGTTAATTTTTCTATGCACACCAGATAAAATTTCACTGCACTGGTTCCGTTTAAAACATGGCCGATTCCGTCTGCACAAACGAGATGCGCGTACTTATCCTGACAAGCAGAGTGGGCATTCTGATTGTTTATTATTCTGTGACCGAAGCATTCTTAGGCGTAGTCCTAACCTTATATCCCGACAACAAAGAAATTTGTTTAAGTTTAACGAATGATGCACGTGCTATTTCAATATGTGTCTTAATTTCTTTGGTTTGGTCTACATTTGATGTTATCCATGTTCTTAAGTATTTGTAGGTATCCATAATTTCACTTACAGTATCCTCAACAAGTAATTGGATGTATGCATCTGCTGATTTAGTCATCATCATAAATTTAGTTTTTTTTTAAGTTTATACTTCATCACATCCTTCATTAAGTCGTTGAATTACGTTCTTTAAATCATTGTTGTTATCCGCCATTATTACTTTATCGTGTGCAAAACGCAAGTTTTTCAAAACTTCTCCATTGATAGATATTCCTTCTATTGAATCTGAGAGCGCTTCTTTAAATACCGCTTCTCTGTAGACATTGAAGAGTAGTGGTATCTATATCCATAAATATTTGCTTTTATTTGTTTGTCCCAAAATTTCAAGATAGCCCTTCATCTCTCAAGGTTTTGTTAGCTACAGTATCTTAACAAAATGATAACACCTACTTTTCTTATGATTTTTATGGAGCCGCTTGGATAAACATTCCTACAATATAAATATTAATCTGATATGATCTTATTCAAAACGATATAACCACCAGTTATAAAAAATTTCAGTACGAGTATATTCAAGACACATTTTTTAAAATCTTTTATTTTTTAAAGGTGTAGTAAAGATGCAAGCCGTGTTTAAAGATGGTTACAGTGGGCAGCGGGCTACTGCAGACTTGCTTATGTTAGCGCATTATAGTCACACTGATCAGCATATAAAAGTTATTACCAGTACCGTTGATCCCAGAGTAAGTAAATTTTATATTACATACATTATATATTTAATATTTTAGGCTAAAAATTCATGTTATAAGTCATACTAACTAGTATTCATTTTTAAAGTTTCATGTAATATTTTATGGTTACTTACAATAATTTATATTCGAGGGTTACCGTCTTAATTTCGGAATGTGACAACACGGTTGTTATTAGATGATTGGCATATAAAAATTTGTAAAATTTTTACGTTTGTGCTGCCAATGAAAAGTGACAAAATGTAATAATATTGAGCTGTTCAATTACAGCACCATTGTACAGTATACAATATTTGAAAAAAAAATATAAATTTGAGTTGTTGACATTTTTGAGCAATTATTTATTATTTATTTCGGGTTGAAAAAAATTAAATAAAAAGGGATGCATCGATGATCTAAAAACTGAGTTCGGTTATAGACATAATAAAGACAAATTATTTTACTGTTATATCAAGAAGCCTGCGCGAAAAGTTTTGTGAAATTCGATCAACAAAATCAAAAACAATCTTCAATTATTGACGCTGTATGACAAATGATATAAAGACAAATCGACGTGTAACTTTAGAAAATCCAATCACATGACACAAATAAATCAAATTTTACATGATCACGAAAGTACTAGAAAAATTATGTTATTAGTCCAGTCGTTAGAGATTTGACCCCTAAAAATCATACGAACAAGCTGAATTTTGACGAGAATATCAATTTTGGGACCCAAAAAAGTTGAAAAAAGGTTCAATACTTTTACCCTTGGGCTTTCTCATAAAACCCTCCTCGTAGGGGGTAAAAACGCAATAAAATCGATTTACCAAGAATCTGTACTTAGAAAAAAATGTTTGAAATGAAAACTGTAGCTAAGATAAATTTGAACAAAAATGTTTATTAGAACTTTTTGTGTAGAATAAACTGTTCTGTCAGAAACAACGCTTGAAACGACCGGCGATTTCAAATGTCAGTTTCGCGCGCAAAATAAATCTTAAATAAAATGTGTATCAACTCCACGATAAAAATTCGATATCTTTTGATTTTGAGTATATTAGTATATACTTTATAGAGTGTTCTATCGACAAACATCAAAATGGGTTTTAAAGCTGAAGAGTGCAGCTTTTACATGCAATTTTTGTATTTTGCCGGAAATGACAGTTTCCATAAATATGTTCACTAATTAACCGTTGCGCGATTTTTGCCATTTTTTACGATTCTCGTGAGATCAATAAAAATTATCACTTTCATTGACCAATCATAGTAAAATTAAATTTTTAGAGACCTTTCTTAGATTACATCTTCAATACATATAAAATGAAATTTTAATTTTGAGTTGTGGCGACAAATATGAAGTATTTGAAATATGACTAAAAAACGCAGAATTTAAACTTTTACATTACAAACGATCGTACGTCACTGGAAATGCCACCAAGAAGATGGTTTTGGGCGTAATTTGTGGCAGAAGTTGGGTACTGTTGAAAAACGTACTAGCGTAATTTAAAAAGAGCAGTTGTAAACGTTTTAGATCGTTTATAATGTCAAAGTTTCAATTCAGCGGTTTTCAATCATATTTCAGATGCCTCAGATTTGTAGCCAAAACTCAAAACTAAAATTTCATGTTATAGGTTTTGTAGATTAGGCTCTAGTGATCGAAACTCCATAGTAGACGGTCAATGAAAGTGATAAATTGTATTGATCTCATAAAATATAGCAAAAATCTCGCCACGGTTATTTATTTAACGCATTTATAAAAACTGAGTTTATTTACGGCAAAATAACAAAAATGCATACGAAAGCTACACTCTTTACCTTTAAAAAGCATCTTGATTTTTGTCGATAGGACTCTATGATCAAAAGATATCGAGTTGATACAAATTTTATTGAACATTGATTTCGCGCGCATAACTGACATTAAAAAATCGCCGATCGCTCTAAGCGTTGTTTCTGAAAGAACGGTCCATTTTACACAAAAAATGCTACTAGAAATTTTTGTTTGACATTAACTTACATTTTTTTCTATGGCGTACAGATTCTTAATAAATCGATTTTTTTTTGTTTTCCCCCACTATGAGGGAGTTTTAGATTCGGAGGCAAAAGTGGTAAACTTTTTTGCATCTTTTTTGGTGTCCTACAATTGACATTCTTGTCAAAATTCAGCTTGTTCGTATAATTTTTAGAGGTTCAGTGACATTTTCGTCTCTGACGACTGAAGTATAAATGTATTTGTATGAAATGAAAAATTAAGATATACCGGCAAAACGAATTAGATTGGCAAAATGACTGGATGGATCCCGGGCTACAATAACAAACAGAAGAAACATGTTGGTTCTTCTTGGACCTTTTTACTTGTGCTGCGATCAGAAATCTCCCCAGAATAACGCTGGTAAATTTGAAACAATAGAAAATTATAGTTTTTAATGTTTTATTTAAAAACTTATTCTTTTTTTATTTGCAATATCGAAATTTCTTAAATATATTGATTAATATTTGTTATTTATTGTTCTAGGTTGGAGAATACATGATTTTCCACATCAGAAGTAACTTTTTCATTGAAAAATTCAGTTACCTTATTATTTCCAAGGGAATCGTATTAGTAACCGGAGATCAAGATATGGATGATTACGTCAGCACAATGGCGATCGCCTTAAGTGCTGAAATGGCTCCAGTCGCAACCATTGTTGTATGGCATATTGGTCATAGTGGAGATTTAACAGTAGATAGTTTAACTTTCCCTGTCAATGGACTTAGCAGAAATAAGGTAAGTGTTTATTAGCAAATGCTTGATATTGTAATATGATGTCTTACTTTATTAAAAATTATTATTTCTTAATTTTTCATTGATTTTGATTATAATGTTTATCTTCCATCATCATCATCATTGTGGCTTTACAACCCTGCGTGGGTCTTCCTCCTCCTCCGCCTCCTTAAGAATTTCTCTTCAGTCGTCCCTTTCCATCGCTTTCCTCCGCCAACCATGTATTCCCCTATTTCTCATGTCTTCATCGATTTTATCAAGAAATCTTGTTCTGAGTCTTCCCCTTCTTCTATGACCAATGGGTCTATCAAGGAGCGTTTTTCTAGCTGGGTCGGTTGCTCCATCCGCATTACATGCCCTATCCACCTCGGACGTCCTATCTTAATATTTTTTACGATATCTGGTTCCTGGTATATTCTATAAAGTTCGAAGTTTATCGTCTTCTCCAAACTCTTTAAGGAGGAGATTAAGCCCAAAATAGCATCTGCTGGTCGTGCAAATTGCTGCGGTTTATCTCTGCAGTATTATTTTCAGTGTTAAGGAGCTTTCCCAGGTATACAAATTCGTTCACTGCTTCGATGACGTCGTTTTCTATAAGAACTGGTCGTAGTATTTGTGGTTACGTGCTTATTTTCATATACTTCGTTTTGTTGATGTTTTATTATTAAACCCATTTATTTGCTGATTCTTTTAATGGTACATACGCCTTTCGTACAGCGTTTTCTTTCCTCCCAACAATATTGATATCATCAGTATAGGCAAGGATTTGCACTGATTTGTTATATATTGAACCAATAGTTGTGATTTGTGACATATGTATTACTTTTTCCAGAGCCAGACTGAACGTCAACCATTTTTAAGAATAATTTTCTAAATAATTTATTTTGTGTACTGGATAAGCTACTACTGGATTAATAAACCTAGTCAGAATTAATCTTTTTAAAGTTGCAAAACTTGCATATTATATTAATCTTTATTACTTACAATCTAATTACTTTGTCTATCTGAGTTTAAATGAATTTGACCTTTGTTTCTTAAATTGCTAACCATTGGTTATCTTATACTTTGGTAGATAGCCAATTAATTTTATCCGATAATTTTTAAACTTTAAATAACATATTATTATTTTTCAGTTTAAAGTATTCATCAACAATAAGAAGGCTAGAACTGGACACAAGGTAGAAGTAGCCATTTATGGCGAACCCGGATCTTATGTCGGGTTGTCAGGTATAGATCGAGCTTTCTACACTATGCAAGCAGGAAATGAATTAACTTACGCCAAAGTTATATCGAAAATGTCTACTTTTGATGAACAGACAAATGGTACACACAAACAAATTTGGTCTTCTCATGAAGGTGAGTATAAAAACTAGATAAATATATTATTCACTACTTTTTTATTCATGCATTTTGAATTCATGAAATTTCAACAAAAATTAATAGTTTTTAGCATTTAGCAGAATAGGTTTCTCCAATTAATGCCAATTCGAAGTCATAAAAATTATTCATATTGTTTTTTAAATATTGTCATATTTACAATGATACATTGTTTCCCCGGTTTATAGGTCACATCTGAAATTATCTCTTTTTCACTTTTCGTCTGCGACTACAGTAGAAGGCGATGTGGCAACATTCGTTGCTGCTGCTTATAAACTGAGAAAAGTGAATCATTTAAAAGCATCTGCCATGAAAGCCGTCACTCCACTTTATTTATATAGATTTCTAATATTTATACAAGTTTTACAATTATTTCCGATATGTAATTATGGTAACCTACAGGGAAAGAGCTCATTAAGAATAAATACACGTGACTTAATTTTCATCGTACGTCATATAGGATTTGGATTTAAAAAAAACCGTCGGCGCCAATTTAAAACAAATTTATAGACAACAGTTTGAAAGAAATTCAACACATTTAAAGATGATACTAAATATTACCTGTATGATTATAATATATTCAATTTTTCAACCTGTGCTGTCAGTGTGAACAAACCCCAATAATATAATAAATGATTTGATGGTTTAAAAGCTAAAAGTTATCTATTTGTTCACAAATGTTTCTTACCAAAACGTTTTAACGCCCTCTTTGTGTGTGGCATGAGCGAAATCAGTAGCTGTTCACGAACTCTAGTTGTAATAGCGTACTTCCACGAACTCTATTTCGAGCTAGTGCTTTGATTTTAAACCAGGATTTTCCCATTTCATTCCATTCGTCCAGTATTGTACTTTTTAAAGTAGGTCTGCTTACATTCCCTCGGCCTTGAGGATTCCAATCCCGCGCTGTCCTGGCAATGTCAACTGGTAGTCTACATAGTGTGTGGCCCAGTCATCTCCATTTTCTTTGTGTTATTTGCTTTATAACATTTTCTTGGTGGTTTGGTTCCATAAATTATCATTAGAGATTCCTTAGGCCAAAATATACGAACGATTTTTCGTAGTGCTCTATTGATTTTTTTATATCTCCTTTATTCGGCAATCTGTCAATAATTACTATAATTACAATTAAAATAAGCGTATTTATTTGGAAATATATGAGTTGTATAGGTTACTTCATTAACCACTGTTTTATAATGCATAGCTATTGCTAACTACATGAGGTTACCTCTTTACAATATGTATAAGTGGACACCTACATTGGAACCGTATTTCTCCCGATCCGATATCGCCCGACGTCGGCCGACGTCGGATTGAAAACAAACTCAAGGTATTAAATCATAGTGCCTACACTGCTTCCATGACGAAGCAGTATAGGCACTATCATTTAAAACCTTGAGTTTGTTTTCAATCCGACGTCGGCCGACGTCGGGCGATATCGGATCGGGAGAAATACGGTTCCAATGTAGGTGTACACTGATACGTACAGAGAAAAGTTAGCATTATATCTAATTACTTAAACTTATTAACGATTTATACAACTGTATACCCAGTAACCAATAATGTTATGTGCTGAATATCAATCCAGCTTGTGTCATCAATCAACGAATAAAACGTTGCAAAGTTACGAACGAAAGTCTGAACTTTTAGGAAAATATAAAAGAAATATATTATAGTTTTGGAGAAGGGTTTATCATAAACCATAAATTTATAGTATGACACATATGAGTTATTAAGCGTATACCAGATTTTGTAGCTGATAGTAAAAATGAATAGAGTAGCTATTTAGAACATTAGTAAGACCATACATGAAGAATAGTCAATATCTAGACTAGCCTTCGGTGAATTTAACGCCAAATTAAGGAAAAGTTATATGATGAGGAGACCAAAATAGGGCACTATAGGTGTGTTAACACAAATGAACAATGCATTCATCTTTATAGACCCTATCTCTCACTGTACTACTCATACATGACTTGATTCAATTCATTCGTGAATTACAAATCTGAACCGCAGACACACTTGGATTATACAATGCTGTGTTTGAAAAAATTCTGGCTGGAGTACAGAGTGAATAATGACCCTACTATACTAAGTCTGCCATTCTGCTGAACAATCGAGCCGACTAATTGATTTTGTTTTTGTATTTTTTTAGTAAACACTGTTTTTTCTTTCTAGGTTTTCCCGATGAAATCGTTCACTTCCCAAGTAGTACATTTGGTATCGATGCTAACAGAACTTTCGAATATGCTGGATTGGTAGTTTTTAGTGATTTTGCATTACCTAGGAGACGTAGCCTTTGTAATATTACTAACGGATACGGAGAATGCCTTAATGGCCAATGTTACAGATTACAGAAAAGATGCGACTTTTACAGAGATTGTGAAGATGGTACGGATGAGTCTGGATGTAAGTATAACTAAAATTAAAAAAAAAACTGTTACAATATAAATTTAAACCTATTTTTTTTTAGGTAATTATGATAATGGAACAGAATTACAGTTGTTTAGGAAATTTAGATTCAATCGAATTCAGCGTCAGTACGAAAATGTATGGGTTTGGAAAGATGTAAATATCGGTCCACATGGAAGATATATTTTTAATATACCAGTACCACCAAGGCCAGTCCATTGGATGATATCAGCGTTTTCTATGAGCCCGTCGCTAGGTTTTGGAATGATTTCGAAAGCTATTGAAGTAAGTGCCTAATGTATTAATATATATAATATATATATATATAATAATATATATATATATATATATATATATATATATATATATATATATATATATATATATATATACAAAACCAAAACATTATTATTAACAAGTTTATTTCATAATTGTTATTCCTAAAACAAATGTTACAATTAAATTGATTTCGAATATTATCAATGTATTAGGTTAATTACTGACTAGAATAAACGCTTAAAACTATTTCCTTCGCATCATAAGAAAGATGACATTGTTTATCTGTGTCGACTTTCTGATTCTTGGAACTTATTTCGAAAAAAACTTTTCACAGTTTATAAAAAAACACATTAATTTCAAAGTCAAACAAAAGTTTACAGAACAAATAATATAAATTTCGTTCAGCCCATTTTTGAGATATTACCAGAGAACTACGAACGCAGAGAAGCGACACTCCTTTGATCTTACGTGGGCAAGCCGGCAATGAGTGAAAATGACAGGAAAGTAACCAGCTAACTAATAGTCAGTGGGCATATCACACAATATAAATTCTTAAATAAAACTGAGCATTTATGTTGACTTACAATAAATATGAAATATTGCACTGAAAAAATAATTACATGCAGGGCGGCTTTTGTTGACATTCTAAATGGTGTAATTATTTTTGATTTACAAAAGGTTACAAATTCATCGCACAACGCAAAGTAATGGTAAAAATCGTATTGATGGAACCATAGATCAAAATACTTTTTTGTTTATTCTGATGTTGGCATTGATAATACAACAATACACCGATTCTTTTTGGCTTGTGTTGATACAAGATATAATTTGTTCGTCGTGGAATTTCCTAATAAATTATCTTTCGTAATATAATCGAAAAATAACAAAGCCATTGTAACTGCCACGGAAATTTCACAAACTCTAAAAATTCCAATTCTCTTTGGGTGAGACTGAGAAACAAGAAACTTTATGTTGATGTCGTTTGTTAATGTCTTGAAAACCTATTAATATTACATTTTTCCTTTAAAGTCGAATATTGGAGTAAACGATATTCGACTAAAACGAATAAAAAATCAAGAAGTAACTATTGTACGAGTATATTTCTATAAATATAAAAATGTAATAACCTAAAAAATAATCAAAAAAGTATTACGAATCATTACAAGAGAGCATTAGGAAGATAAAAAGAATTTATATTATTGTTATTACACATGATTCGGATATACATAGTAAGTCCAGACTTTCAGTTTTAAGTAATATTTCGATACAATTTATTTTGTTTACAATAGATTCATAGTTAATACATACGATTTTTAGTTGATTGGTATTTCCTTTAAAATTATTTGTAGTATTTGGTTTGCCTAAGCCGGATTTGTAACAATTATTTCTGGTTTTGTTGTTAACTGCGGTTAGTACAATTCTTATACTTGAAGTCAAAACAACGAACCATTGAACCTTCAAGCTAGATAATGGGATTGAGAACTTCATTTTTATAATCCAATGGATATGAAACTTTAAAGCTTGCTTGGTACTCCGTAACCTTTAACTTCTTGAAGTAGAAATGTATGTTTGGAGCATTTACCTTTAAATAATTGGTCAAATCTTCCGTTGTCTGTTGTGGAATTATATTATGGCGTAAATAAATAATGATTGATTGGAGTAAAATTTAAAAATACTATATTCGTATTGTTGTCTGCGAGCGCTTTCACACCAGTAGCCAACATCTGTTGATTTAAATAGTTTTAAACAGATTTAAATCTGTCGATTTAAATCTGTTTGAATAAATTTAATGTTTTTATTTGAACTATCCTTGGCAGACCAAAGTTTATTTTTTTATTGCTCCACTTAACGAGAGCTCGGACGGACACGTCGGCGTCGGTTTACTGATCGAAAGTCAAATTAATACTATTATGTAATAACTAATAATAATTACAAAGCAATAGTAATTACCTGTTATTATTCTTAGGAAATCTAAATAAACTTATTCCTTTTCCTGTCACAGATGAACATCCGCGAAACGCACAACAATAACCAGAAGACATTTTAAATACTTATAAATTTAACTTTTAACTACAAACTATAACTATAAACTTATATATTTTAACTATAACTATAAACTTTTAACTACTAAGTAAATTAGATAAATGGTCAAACGCACTTGTATAGTCGAGTATTTACCACAGATGCCTACGGACTATCGTAAACAACCAGAGTTGAAGAAAACGCACGTGTTTTTGACAGTAAAGCAACCAGGTTCGGGCATGCGTATACAGAAACGGTACACGGATTTCGGGGCTCGTGTCGCTTCTCTGTGTTCGTAGTTCTCTGATATTACTATAAGTATTATATAAACTTTTAGCTTCCCCCTTCCCTTTTTATTTGTTAATAGTTTAACAGTATCTGTTATTGGCCATTATGGCACCAAAGCATTTTAATTTTAATTTAATTTTGTTTTTAAGTAATAAAATAAATATTTAAAATCTAAATTGTCTCTTGACTGAGAGCCACAATTATAAAAGGCACACATAACCGAGGAAAGGAATGTAAGGGAATGGAAATTTTAAAAAGAATATTAACTAAGTGTCCGCGCACTTCTACGGATCTGAACTATCTGGAATTGACCATAAAGTTATAGATTCGCTTGGATTGCAAACGTATAGTAACGAAATTTCCTGCGGAATTGTACGCTAATGTGCGAAGATTCGAAATTACAATTCCGATCCATTTCGTTTCGTTATAATCTGCAGCTTGTTTCATTTGACGATTCGGCTTCCACATCGGAAGTTTTCAAAATGTTCATTTTTTTTAATATTATTTTATTTATTTTAGTACGTGGGAGTGTTACCATTCTTCATAAATGTCGAAATGCCAAATACATGCATGCAAGGAGAACAGATCGGTATTCGTGTAACTGTATTTAACTACATGACAGAATTCATGGAAGCTACAGTGGTGTTGAATGGATCGCCCGATTATAAATTTGTACATGTTGAAGAGAATGGTATTGTTAGAGCTTACAATCCAAGAACATCCTTTGGAGAACATCAATTTTTCATATTCATCAAGGTAGGTACTCTATACATCTAATATAAAGTAAAAATATGAACGAAATATTATTCAAA
Source organism: Diabrotica balteata (assembly GCA_918026665.1). Lineage (NCBI taxonomy): Eukaryota > Metazoa > Arthropoda > Insecta > Coleoptera > Chrysomelidae > Diabrotica > Diabrotica balteata. The sequence continues at coordinate 147,778,432 of OU898277.1, read as the reverse complement.
ATAATCTTGTCTCTTAGATTTCATATTTCAATAATAATAATAATAAAATTGGGAATAGGCAAATAGGAAATAACAAAATGAAAGAATAAAAAATTGTGGGTTTTGAAATAATGTTTGGAATAAAAATATAGACTTAAAAGGAATAAATAAAAATGAGTAAATAAGAATCATAATAAACAAAAGACGACTGGAGAAAATGTTAGTAAGATATAAAATGAAAAGTTAAGATGATGTCCAACTTGATCTTGTCTCAAAAATTTCAGATTTGAATATTTATTTTATCAAAGTTTGCAACGCAAAAAAGATATTTTTAAAGAAGAATTAGATCGACAAGCTTTTAAAATTAAAATACAATACAAATATATTAAAGTATTTCAAAATATCACATTATAAAATTTTTGACATACCATTTACATTTTTATTACTTAGGAAACCTAATCCACAGCCCTTTAAAATATTTCCGTTTTTCTTAAGAAATGTGTAAATATTTCAAAAACGAATAACGTTAGGCCTATAGAACCTTATATAAACTCTTGATATTTTTAAAAATTGCTTTATTATCCTTGGCTGTTCCATTAAAAAAACACAACTTTGGTTAATTCTGTTGTTTTGACTGACCCTGTATAATCGAAAATAATTTTACATCGTAGACGTCTTTGATATACATCAGTTTTGTTTGATACACATTTTTTTATTCACTCCATAGTTTAGCCGTAATCAAAGAAGGCCAGAGATTTGGCGCACTCTGTATATGAAAACTTGTAGCTTCACAGAAAGTCATAACTTTCCTGAAAGAAATCTCTATGACCTGGTGCGCTGTGTAACCTACAATCCGAAATTTTTAATATCTCTAATTTTGTATCGCTGGGCACTGACAGATGACGTGTGAGAAAGTTTCGTTTGTGATTAAAGACATTCCAATAACTGAGCAATTATACGCGAGATGTGTATAAAATGCTATAGGTAAAACCAATGGTGATAGCTACTATCTGATCCTGCTATCTATCTTCGTTGAACCATCATTTATTTGCCAAAGATTCGCAGTGAAAGGTCTTTCCCTGAGAACACAAAACTGCTGTTACAATCTAGACTAACAAAAACTTATAGCTTCACAGAAAGTCACAACTTTCCTGATAGACATTTTCTTGATCTGGTTCTGTATAACCGCCAATCCGTAACATTTAATATCTCTAATTTTTTATGACTGGGCACTGACAGATGCCAAGAATTATCAGAAACTAGAGAGATTATATTCTTATCAATAAGAGATACCGTAACTCCATCAAATCGGCAAAGACATATCCAGGAACATATGTATCATCAGACTACAATCCAGTAATCGTAAAATTCGAAATCCACTTAAAGAAAATAAAAAATCAACAAAAGACACAACAAATAAGCACTCTGCTAAAACACCCAAATATAAAAGGAGAACTAACGTTGAAAATTAACGAAGAGTTAAGCAAAACAATAATCATTGATAATGAAGATTCCAACGAAAAATGGGAAACATTTAAGATCACATTAATGGTGGCAATTAAAGATACGCTGAGTAGTCACAAAATCGATAAAGCTAAGACTCCATGGATGACAGATGAGATCCGGAAACTAATGAACAAAAGAAGATCATACAAAAACAAAAATGTAAACGAATACAAAGCCATACACAAGGAGCTCAGGATAAAAATACGGGCAGCTAAAGAGAAGTGGTACAACGACAAATGTTTAGAGATAGAAGAACTCTAGAAAAGACATGATAGTTTTGAATTGCACAAAAAAATTAAAGAATTATCAGGTATAAGACGGTCCAACAATAGTAACACCCTGGTTGATACGAATGGTAAAATAATATCTGATATAAAAGTCAAACTAAACTGATAATAATATCTGATATAAAAGGCAAACTAAACTGATAATAATATCTGATATAAAAGGCAAACTAAACTGATGGAAAGAATACGTCCAAGAATTGTTTGAGGATGACAGGACACAACAAGATAGCATGAACGATTGCGAAGAGCATGATATAGGTCCAAATATAAGTAAGGTTGAAATAATACATGCAATAAATCTTTTAAAATCTAATAAAACTGCGGGGCTTGACACAATTCCAACTGAAATAATTAAATTAATATCAAAAGATCAGATCAATATATTAGTAGACTTATATAATACTATATATAATACGGGTATTATTCCGAGAAATTGGTTCAAATCAACATTTATTACATTACCAAAAAACCTAATGCAAGGGAATGTAATGACCACCGTATAATTTGTCTAATGAGCCACACACTAAAAGTTTTCTTAAAAATTGAATATAAATAAAATAGAATATAAATATTCTTATCCATTTAAGAATTTTCAGAAAAGTAGAACAAGACATCACTGAAACGTAATTTGGATTTGCCATGGGTATACGAAAGACATTATTCTGATTTAACGTCCTCATGCAAAGGTCCGACACAACCGTCTTATACAGTTACTTAAAGATAAACACATTGACAAAAAAGACTTAAGAATAATAACTCATCTCTATTTTAACCAAAAAGCCTATCGAAGAATATTAAAAATAAGTTGGGTAGACCGAATAACAAATGTTGAGGTCCTCAGAAAGATGACAAAGGAAATGGAAATCATGAATACGATTAAGATAACAAAAGTTACAATATCTCGGCCACGTTATGAGAGGGGATAAATATGTGTTTCTACAAACCATAATGCAGGGAAAACGAAGTATTGGGAGAAGACGCATTTCCTGGCTCAACAATCTGAAGAAAGTGGTATAATTGCAGTTCCATCGACTTGTTCAGAGCTGCAATCTCAAAAGTGAAAATAGCTGTGATGATTACCAACCTCCTTAGAGGAGACGGTACCTAAAGAAGAAGAAAACTGACAGATGACGTGTGAGGAAGATCCATACAGGAACTGGGTTATAAGACCCTTCAAAGGCGTGCCATGTAAATTCTAGCCTGTGTCATAATTCCACCTCGAATCAAAGCTCCAAGGACCTCTCTGACAGAACTTTCTTAAAATTGCTCAGATCGTTAGTGACGTGCACTTTAATCACTAGCCTCATAGGCAGAATGGACGAATATCAGTCATTGATATGAGTGTTGTGAAAAATATAATATATTATATTCAGTGTAGGAAGGAATACATACTCGAAAAAAGTATGCCCGAACTGTTTGAATGTTACTTAAACGAGCTATTGTATGTTGAAACTTTAAAGAATAGAATAGCAGAAACAGTTGCCAATAATCTTCATGAAGGCATATTTTTAAGAAGGTGATATATAAAAATCATAAAATTGTAAGGAAAGTCGTGTCAGAGAGAAAATCGTGTCAAGATTATAGATATATAATCTTCTAGAGTTCACCAGCTCTCTATGGCAGTCCTAGAGAACGCTTCTACCCTGTGCCATTTATCCCAGGGGCTCTATGATAAACTCGGAAGTGAGGAGCGTAGTAGTCGCAGTCCAAATCTCACCGTATGATCAGTAAGTTGTGGTCTCTCTGGTGATTTAGTGATTGAGAATGGTGAAGATGTGCATATCTGTATGCGTATTTTGTGTTTTGAGTATATTTGAGAGGTCGCGCGTGTGTTTATGTGTGAGCGTGCCATGTTTAATAATAACTTCACCGTTAATGGCATAGCTGCAGCCCCTATATTATATTCTTATTTGATTAGCGGGTATTTATTTGATTATATATTATTCACAATTGTACTATGAGCCTATACACCAATAAAACATTCCCTATTGTCCAGTGGGACGCATCGTGTTGGGGATAAGAACTTTCCTACCCAGTCTGTCCTGCTTGGTGTACTGGCCAGCAAGGAGTCACACTCTCAGACCGGCGAGGATCGCAAATACTTACAAAGAAACTAATAAACAGTATGGATATGACTCTTCAGCAACCTGCCACCAAACCTCGGCAAGCGAGAGGTAAAAAGATTCACGCCGTGACTGGGCACTACTGTTGGTGAATGAATGATGGTGCAAATATTGAACCGGGAGAGGTTCTTAAACCCCCAGTAAGGAAGCTGCTGGTATTCATAGGCATTTCAAGCACAAGATTTCTTGGTAAATTTTAATAGAAGAACATGGGACAGAACAATTATTGTTTTACGATAGTGCCAGAAACTTTCATTTCTTGTATGAGAATTAGGAAAAACAGATATATGTTTAAATATTGATGTTTATGTACGTAAATAATGTTTACTTTTGTTAATATTTATTGTTTTTAGGAACAAGATGCTGCTGTTGTCTACATACCAATCGTGCCTACAAGACTTGGCGATATTGATGTCACAATTCACGCTTCTGCCCTTATTGGCAAAGACCAAATAACTAGAAGAATTCGTGTAGAAGTACGTCTGAGTATAATTCATAAAAAATATGATAAGTTTCATACATATATTCAATTTTACTTTTTTTTTTTATTTTTGTGATAAATATATATCAATTGACAATATAAGTAGCTGTTCATATTTTTAATACTAATTATTTTTTTCAGTCTGATGGTTTACCTCAATACAGACATCAATCTATGTTACTTGACCTTAGTAACAGAGCCTATGCATTCCAATACATGCACGTGAATATTACAGAAACTCCTATAATTCCGTATGAATACGATCGTTACTACGTATATGGATCTAACAAAGCAAGAATATCTGTTGTGGGTGATGTAGTCGGAGCTGTATTTCCAACTATGCCTATAAATGCTACTTCCTTATTGCATTTACCAATGGTAAGTAATAAATGCTAATTTTTTTGATACTTATATACTTAATACACTTGATTTGTTGTTTTGGGAGTATTTCTGTTGAGTGGGCGAGTGGGTGAGTGAGCGAAAGTGAGTGAGTGTAAACTCAACCTTCGCTAATAATTTGTGTAAATTTTCATTTCATTTTATTTTCATTCATTCTCTTAAATATCTACTCTAATTTAACAGCAAAAGAAAAGTAAGTTAAATAGACGAATAAAAACAAAAAAGCAAAACTCTTCTCCGTTAGATTTTTATCCACAATTATTTTGATATTACACATTCAGAAACACGTCCAACCTTACAATTTGTTGTAAATACTGAATTTACTGATATAAATTTACTGAAATATTTAGTAAATGTAAGAAATATACCTAATGGGGAAAATTCTTTTTTTATCATGTCGATTTTATAACATAATCGTGATTTTTCAGGATTGTGGCGAACAAAATATATTCTCCTTTGCTGTGAACATGTACACAATTTTATATATGAGATACACACAAATTAGAAATAGGAGTATATCTCGAGATGCTTTTCACTACATGAATATTGGATATCAAAGGCAGTTGTCTTTCATGAAACCCGATGGATCCTTCAGTACTTTTAGAAGCGATTGGTAAGTCAATATTTTAGTTTGCATTAAACCAAACCAATAGAGGTTCGATGCAACATGAAGTTTAATTGTTTAGTGTTACTGACAACGTGATCTTTATATTACAATAGTCTTTATATTACAATGGAGTTTTAGTAAAACCTAGTCATAGCTCAAGCTCAAGATATGTCAAATGGCAGTTCTTAATTAGCGGATCGTTTTCGGCGTATCGCCCAATTTATAAGTGCGTAGTTCTCGGTATAATAATAAATCATTAAGGTCACTAACATAAGAAATAAAAGTGTATATATACACAGCGCCTCAAAATTATGGCATATTTCTACATTAAGTAGAAACATAAGGGGCTCTTTCTTAGCAAAAGAATGTTTGGGAACAATCTTTTAGCATTCCTAAAGGGATTTCAAAATGATTTTTTATATAATATTATTAAAATTACTAGAATTATATTGAAAAAGAGAAATAATGAAGAGACACAAATAATTAAAAAAAATGTCTTCTTCTTCATCTTCCTACTTTATAAATAGGCTTAATGCCTGTTTTACTTCGGTTTTTAGCCTCAATTGACGTTGTCTGACCATCTTTTCCTCGGTCGTCCCAATGATCTTCCATTTGGCGATTTATCTCTTGCTATTCATACTATTCTATTTGCTGTCATTCTTTCGATGTGTTGATTCCATTCCACTTTTCTTCTTTTGGTCCACGCGTTTATTTCCTCTATACCACATCTCGCTCGTATTTCCTCACTTCTTACTCTGTCGCTTAGAGTTTAGTTTGCTATTTTTCGTAAGACTTTCATTTCTGTTGTTTATGGCAGTCTTTGTGTTTTCGTCGTATCTGCTCTTGTTTCCGCTGTGTACGTCATTATCGGTCTTATTGATTTATATATCCTGTTTTTCCTGTGTTGTTGAGACATCCTGCTGCTCTGTTTGCCATGTTCACTTGTTTTTATATTTCTTCTTCCACTTTGCCGTAGCTTGATAGTTTTATTCCCAAGTATTCAGTTTCCATCACTTGTTCTATTATTTTGTTATTTACGACTAGTTTACATCGTCTCGGTTCCGCTGATATCACTATCGCTTTAGTTTTCTCTGTTGATATCACCATGTTGTATATGACCGCAGTATCTTCGAATTCTTTAATTAATCTTAGGTCATCTTCATTTTCGGCTGTTATTATGGCGTCGTCAGCGTAGCATATTATCCTTATTTCCTTTTCTCCCATTTTATATCCTCTTCTTTTTTTAACTTTCTTTATGATTTCATCCATTATCAGACGTATCATCCATATCAGTGTCATATTTGATAGGTTGCGATAGTTTTCCTTTACATCTTACCATAGCTATGTTATCTTTATATATATTCTCAATGGTTTCAAATAACCTTTTCTAATAACGGGTACTGCCACCTCTAGCACTAATAATGTCCTTGCACCTCTTTGACATACTTGAAATTGATCTTCTAATTTGGTGCTGGTCAATTTGGTTCCACACTTCTATTAACCTTATTACCAACTCATTTAAGACTGCTGGTAGTGATCGTAGAGCTCTTACTTGTCTCCCAATATTATTCCACAAATGCTCGATGGGATCTAGGCCCAGACTTCTTGGTGGCCTATCTATTGTGATCATTTTCGAAAATTATTTTGCAATATTCTTACGATGGGTGGACGAACATTATATATATTCAGGGATTTTACAGTATTCACTGGCTTCCCTCGCTTAACCGTTTCCATTTTTCTCTGTTGTTCCATTCTTCATCGTTTAGGCCTCTTTTACTCATGGCATCGTTCCTCCAGGATCTTCGGGGTCGTTATCTTTTCCTTCTTCCTATTGGGCTCCATTCGGTTATTCTCTTTATCCATCTGCTGTCACTAGTTCTTCTTACATGTCGATACCACTTTAGTCTTTTTTGTTTTATATATGTTAGTATGTTCTCCTATCCATTCTTGTTACTCTGCAGCAACTTCGCAGGTATTCCATCTCTGTTGCTAGTATCTTACTGCTGTTTTTCTTATTTATAATCATAGTGTTTTGGTCTTCATGTTTAGGTGTCTATCCCAATATACTGAGTTAATTTGTTGGATTGCTATTCTTGTTTGTCCTAATATTTGCTTAATTTTTTCCTCTGTTGTTGCCTTTATCGTGATTATAAACCCTAAGTATATGAATTTATCCTTTCCTTTGATTGTCACGTTGTCGTCAATCTGTAGATCTTCTATGTCTTCTTCACTTGTAGATAGGTACTCTGTTTTCGCGAGGTTTGTAGTTTCTTCATCATGTAACTAAGGTCTTCTTGGTCTTGTGCAACCACTATTTGATCGTCTGCAAAGCTCAACGTATATAGGTATTCGTTTTGTACCGGTACTCTTATGACTTCGCATTTTCGTTTCCATGTAGTCTTTCTCTAAGTATATTTTTAATAGGGTTGGAGATATGGAACAACCCTGCAGGAGAGCCCTTTTGTTGTGGTGAAGTCTTTTATGATTCTTGTTCCCATTTTAATGGACACTTTATTTCCTTTATAGGGAGCTTTTGTAGCTTCTATGAGTTCCGTCTGTATTTATAATTTGTATATTCCATAGTTCTGACCTTGGTACAGAGTTTTACGCCTTTCTCAGGTCCATAGATGCCAAATGTATATCTCTATTTTTTGCTTTTTTCTTTTCCAGCAGTTGTTGCAGTGTGTATATGTGGTCCATGTATAATCTTCCTGCCGTGAAGAATGCCTGATCCTCCATGATTTTGCCTTTTATCGCTTGTTCTATCTTTTCTCGCAGTATCTTCCTATTGATGATATTACGCTTATTCCTCTGTAGTTTTCGCATCGTTTTCTATCTCCTTTCTTAAATATAAATGTCATATATGCCTCCGTCTATTCCTTTGTGAGCTGTTCTCCATTTATGACTTTCTGAAATATCAATTTTCCAAAAATAAGAAAGTACCGGGACCTGGACGAACATTGACATGCATTAATTGAAAATCGGGTACTGCCACCTCTAGCACTAATAATGGGTACTGCCACCTCTAGCACTAATAATGTCCTTGCACAAAAAGACCAAATTCATGATCATCTCCAGAAACTTGGATGCATTTGAAAACTCCACCATAACACTGAATAGTAAATCCATAGAAAGAGTGAGTAAATTTAAATACCTGGGATCGTGGCTTTTTGAAGACTGGGCATCGGACAGGAAGTAAAATGTCGCATTGAGCAAGCTCGACAAGCTTTCGTAAAATTCAAGAAGGTACTGACTTGTTCTGAGTTCGATCTTCAACTGAGACTAAGGTTTACTAAGTGCTACGTATGGTCAGTGCTGCTATATGGCGTAGAGGGCTGGACACTCAAAACGAGGGATATAAACAGATTGGAAGCTTTCGACATGTGGCTTTATCGCCGTATCCTAAAAATACCATGGACAGCGAAAATCACAAACATAGATGTCCTTAAAAGAATAAACCAAGAACGCCAACTTTTCGAAACCATCAAGAAAAGGAAAACGGCGTATCTAGGTCACATCATGCGAAATGAAAAATACCAGTTCCTCCAACTTATAATCGAGGGTAAAATTGAAGGCAAGAGAGGAATGGGACGCAAGAAAATGTCCTGGCTCCGAAACATAAGGCAATGGACAGGGATTAACGACATACAATCTCTGATATATATTGCAAGAAATAGTGAATTAATGGAAAATGTGATCGCTAACATCCATTAGTGGATTTGCATCTGAAGAAGAAGAAGAATTGAAAATCACCTCCAAAAAGTGGAATACGGTATTAGCTTGGTAAAGTTTCTAGAGTATCAGTAATATCCAATAATAACCACGTCCCTGAATCACCACCAGCTCTGTGTAGGCCTCTAAAATAATACCTCCCCAGACCATAAATGAGCCCACTACCAAAGCTTACTGTTCTAGCGATATTGCATTGGGCACATCGCTCTCCAGGCCGTTATATATACACTTGCCACTGATAGTTTCTAGTATTCTCTCACCCTTCTTCTAGCCATATTTTGATTTATTAAAGTGTCATATTTACAAGAAAACTCTTGTTGAATAGTACTGTTTAATAAATCTTATCCTAAGAGCTTGGAGTAAAAAGCTGTCTTGGCGGACCGTGGTGATTCTTGGCCATCCCTGTTCAGGTTTTCTCTGACTATTGGTCGTTTCGCGAAACCTAGCTATCACTCTGGATATTGCGGATTGTGTAATTCCAAAGCGTTATGCTACTTCAAGTTGACCTACTTTGCTACTCTTCCTTGCTCTATTAGAGTTACAGCAGAAACACTTTTCACGGATCTAAGACGCCTTATTTCTCCTCCCTTGTTGTTCATATTTTAATAAGTACAATTAATAAACTTTGTAAATGCATTAAATTACCACCAGTAAAATAAATAACACTACGTCTTACTTAAATATCATTAAATTATACCAATTAAAAACATTGTCAATTACATTAAGGAATATTTATTTGCCCATGGGCGTACATTTCAAATGTTTAACCAACCACATTTTTTAATGTGAAAATGTATGCATTAATTTTGTGGTGCAGTATAATAGACAGTGGCAGTATAATTTTTAGAGAATTGTAATATTTTCTAGGAACCAATCATATTCTTCTGTTTGGCTTACCTCTTATGTTGCCAGAGTATTCCAAGAGGCGAGTTTTTACGAATGGGAAAATTATATATACATCGATCCAGCGGTCATCGCCAAATCTGTAGAATGGGTATTAAAACACCAAAACGAAGATGGAGCCTTTTGGGAAGAAGATTGGTTACCGGATAGAAAGTATAATTCTACCCTTAATTTTGATAATGATCCAATTCGATACAGAAACATCACTCTTACTGCGCATGTTCTTATTATGTTAGAGTCCGTAAAGGATTTGACAAGTAAGTTTTTTTATTTTATTTTCAATTTTTAAGTATTTTATTTTATTTAATCTAGATTTAACTTTCTACATATGTATATTGAAAAAAAAAACCTGGACATTTGAACTTTTGTCGTTACCTGCAATTGTTGAATTTATAACGGTGGAGCTTAAAAAAATCTGTTAAAAGGGCATTTGTTCTATCATAATACCAATCAAGATGTTGGCCATTCTATTTTCGACCCATTTAAGATTTTCGAGACTTTAATGATTATCCCGTAGTCGACTACAGACTATTAAAAGAATAGACTATGTACATTTTGCCATAATGGTGGATATTTTACAACAATATCTCAAAGTGGCAGATTTTATAGTTTTTTAAACATACATATTAAACCAACAGAGATGGCGAAACAAGTTAAAAATCGGTGTTATACAAATGAAGCTATCCGATTTAATAGCCACTGCAATTTTTTGGAAAATTGGATTAAAATGTCATTGATGCAAAGGATTATGGCGCTTTTAGATCAGTTGCCTGGGGGAAAGGTTCAAATCCTGATTTATGTTTTGTAAGCCGAAATCATCGAGACCATCCAATTCTAAAAAAAAAAAATATTAAAAATCCTTTATAAAAGGTTTATAATTAAAAAAAAAACTCAATCGAGCTATATTACAAAACGTTTTCGGACTCCATATTCTATCATCAGTGTCCTAAAAAGTATATAACCCTTAATTAAAAAGAACGTGAAATTTAAATTTTGACCAAGGTTAATACAAAATGTGGTTAATACTTACTAAGTGTACATGTATTGAGCCACTAAATATCTGGTAAAAACCCGTTAAAAGTTATCTGTAAAAATTTAGTTTACATTATATGGTATTATATATTAGGATGTTAAAGTTACCAGTAGATTTGGTAACATGGCGACGTATGACTCCACATGAACTTGCTGGTTCTGAGACGAAGTGTCTACGGGGACTTGATGATAGCAACTGATTGAAATGACAATCTTGACAAGTTAGGGCGGAAGTCCGAACAAAACAGTCAGTGTAACTTATGTGTTAGTCTACTTAAGACAGAAGCCAACGTTATTTAAAAATTGAATATGAGTACTTTTTGTTCTTCTCCAATGCACAGGTATTCGGTTTTCTTTTTATTTACTTCTATACCCCATATATCATACTCTTCAATTAATTTTCGTGTCATATAGTTTAAATCGTCATAATCTTAAGCCATTATTACTTGATCGTCTGCAAAGTCGTTGAGCATATACAGGGTGGTCCTTAAGTAATTGTACAAAAAGAAACCGCAGATTCTACGCTTTAAAATATTACGATTAAAGTAAACTTGCTTTAATAAAATGTTGATATTAAAAAAGATACAGGGTGTTAAAGTGGAAATTTAAAATTTTATTTTTCGCTATAACTTTTATGTTTGTAAACATTTATGTATAAAAATTTACAACTGGGTACTATTTAATATTAGGAATTATAATTTGATGCATTCTTTGATATAGCCAATAGAGGGCGCCACATATACCACATACGTGGCATACATTTGCACTTAACTTTTTTGTTCAAGTTAGCGGTATTTTTGGTAAAAAATATTAAAGATACATTATTTTAACAAAGAAAAGGTATACTTGTTAATAACTTTAAAACTTAACGGTTTTCGAGATAATCGCATTTTACAAATCAACTGCATAATTTTGATTTAACGCAATTACTCCAGGCAATGAAAGAAAAATAGATAAAAACATCAATACTTCTAAATTTTGTTATAAAATTCCTTTAATTAAGTTAATAGTTAACGAAATATTAAATAAAATAAATATATCAGCAGGATAATTAATAATAGAATTCGATAAAATAACAGAATAATTGGATTTTACATCAAACATTTTACGTTTTGTATTAAATTAAAGTCATAATAAAAACATTTTATTTACAAACCAAATTAATAAATTGTTAAACTAAATAACATTTAACTTTTTGTCAAAGTAAGTGTTCGATATGTCCACCATTTTCTTTAATTCATTTGTTAATACATTCTATAAAATATTGTCTCATATTAAATAGCATCATTGGTTCTAAAGAAACAGCTGCAGTACTTATTATAAGTATAACAATAGGTATTCTTTAGGGATTTTAATGAATTAAATAATTATATTAATATCTTACCACATAATCAAGGAATATGACTATCACGAACAATTCAACGTTCAGGAAAGTTTTTTTTAAATACTCTCACTCCCCTTCTCTGTAATGTATTGGTGTACCATCTTGCATAAACCAAATATTTAGCCTTATGTTTGATGACAATTCTTCCAATAAACCAATAAAATCATTTTATAAAAATCCAAATAAATCTGACCATCCAACTTGCAAGGTAATTCGCATATCTATAAAATATCATTCAAAATTCATATTTAAAATGCATGTCCTATAGTTTGGAATCATTGGTAATTATTTTTTCCGGATATGCGAATTACTTTGCAATTTGAATGTCGAGATTTATTTACATTTTTATAAAAGTATTTTATTGATTTATTCAAAGAATTGTCATCAAACTTAAGGCGAAATATGTGGTTTCTACAAGATGGTACACCATTACGTTACAGAGAAAGTGGAGTGAAACAGTGTTTAAAAACAACTTTCCTGAACGTTGGATTGTTCGTGGTAGTTATATTCTTATGGTAAGATATTAATATAATTATTTAATTCATAAAAATTTCAAAAAATTAACTATTATTTTACGTATAACACTTATAATAAATACTGCAGCAGTTTCTTTAGAACCAATGATGCTATTTAATATGAGACGATATTTTATGAAATGTATTGACAAATGAATTAAAGAAAATGGTGGACATATTGAACACTTACTTTGACAAAAAGTTAAACGTTATTTAGTTTAACTATTTCTTAATTTGGTTTGTAAATAAAATGTTTTGATTATGCCTTTAATTTAATACAAAACGTAAAATGTTTGATGTAAAATCCAATTATTCTGTTATTTGTCAAATCCTGTTATTTTATCCTGCTGATATATTTATTTTATTTAATAATTCGTTAACTATTAACTTTATTAAAGGTATTTTATACCAAAATTCAGAAGTATTGATGTTTTTCTTAAATTTTCTTTCGTTGTCTGGAGTAATTGAGATAAATCAGAATTATGTAGTTGATTTCTAAAATGCGATTTTCTCGAAAACTGTTGTGTTTTGGGGATATTAAGAAGTATACCTTTTCTTTGTTGAAATAATGTATCTTTAATATTTTTTAATAAAAATTCCCTTAACTTAATTAGCAAAAAAGTTAAATGCAAATATATGCCACGTATGTGACATATGTGGCGCCCTCTATCAGATACATCAAAGTATACATCAAATTAAAGTTTCTAATATTTAATACTACTTAGTTGTAAATTTTTATACATAAATCTTGACAAACATAAAAGTTATAACAAAAAATAAAATTTTAAATTTCCACTTTAACACCCTGTATCTTTCTTAATATTAACATTTTATTAAAGCAACTTGACTTAAATCCTAATATTTTAAAGTGTAGAATCTACGGTTTCTTTTTGTACAATTACTTAAGGACCACCCTGTTATACCATAGTGTTGGTGAGCGGTATCCCCATTGTCCTGCATTTTTGTTTCTTTTTAAAGCACTTTGGAGGTATATTTTAAATAAAGTGGGGGACAGATCCTTGCTTTAATCCTTTTGATGTTATAAATCCTGTTGTGATTTGTGTCCCTGCTTTTATTTTTGTTGTTGGTTGGTTGTATAGCACTTTGACGGCTTTTATTAATTCTATATTAATATTCGTGCTTTCCATTGATTGCCACAGCTTCTTCAGTGGAACGCTGTCGTAGGCTTTCCGTAGGTCCACGAACAACATATAAATCTCTTGATTCCGTGCCATGTTTTTTTTTCTATTATCTGGGTTAAGGAGAAAATGTGGTCAATAGTGGATCGAGACGTACGAAATCCTGCTTGTTCTTCTGCTTCATTATCCAAGTATTGTCTCTCGATGCGGTTCTTTAAAACCTTTCCATATATTCGACACATAGATCGGGTTACAGCTATTAATCGGTAATCTTCACAATTATTTTTATCACCCTTTTTATGTATGGTACTGAGGGATGATATCTTCCATTCCGTAGGGATTTCGCTTGTGTTTATGAATTCTTGAAATAGTTGTCGAAGACATTCATACAATTTGTTCGTTCCGTACTTAAACAATTCTCCGGATATATCCTCCAATTGCTTCGATTTTAAAATAAATCATAAATAATCAACAAAAAATAAATAAACAATCTCCCAATTTAATATTTTTTTTTTTTCAGGTGGCCTTAGTTCTAAAGTAGCTATAGCAGCAAAGAAAGCAATAATGTGGTTAGAAAGAAACATGGAGCTGATAAACGAGAGAGGTTCAGCTTTCGAAGTTGCAATAGTCGCTTATGCTCTTATGAAAAGTAAAGCTGCTAGTGCTGAAATAGCTTTTATCGAACTTTCTAGTCGACGACGTTCTGAAGGTGGTCTATTATATTGGGGTCGAAAAACAGTTCCCCAGCCTCCGCACAAAGTTGAAAATCAAAAGCCATTCTCGCTTCCTAGATTGCCTTACGAATACGATTCAGAGAATATTGAAGCAACTGCATATGGTCTTATGGTATATGTAGCCAGACACGAACAAGAAGTCTTGGTCGATAATATTGTTCGATGGTTGAACACTCAAAGGTATGGTTATATCTAATATAAATATGTTTTTATAACATATTTCTATTTTTTGATTAAATATTTTCAGAAAAATATTAATGAAGGATTTAAAAAAAACGATAAAATATATTCAAATGATAGTTTTAATAATTAATCCTTAGTAATAATTAATTAATTACAAACACAATTTAAATTAAACTTTATGGTCCACATTTTTCAATAATACACAATTTTCGATTCACCTGCCGCATCATGTTCGGAATGGTGTTATTGTTCATTTCGTGAACCTTTTGAAATATTCATCGTCGCAACTGTTGTTCATTTTCGGCTTCTAAGCTATTACAGTAAACATTGATACTTAATATTGCTCATAAATCTTCAATTGGACCAGCCTGGTGTACATTTGGGGGCTGAAATATTCGTTCGAATAATGTAACGTGAAGTATTTTATATCATTGTTCAATCACAAATTAGTCCATTAATTTATAATCTCACATTAATCTTAATTTCATGAATTTTTATAGTTTCACCTTGTATAATTGTGAAACATATTGATTAGTAGCTTAATTAGAGTTTGTTCAACTTCCTGCAACTATAGATTGCCTAATATTTATTGAGGAAATGCCTGCAATCATTTCCTCGGTTCAAATTATATTTGCCAACCTTAAAAGTCAAAGATTTTTGTTCTATGCAGAGGACAATACACTTATTTCATGAATCTTTTTAAGCGTTTTAATGAGATTATAAATATAGCTTAGGGACTAGTCCGAAACGCAGTCTATTATAAATTTTTAACTCAACAACAACTATAGTGTAATAATTCAGTAGCTGTCAATAAAACTATATTTTACTTCACGACTTCAACATTTTATTTCACATCGCCGATCAAGAAGAATCGGACATGGGGAATTAGAAACAATTTTCTAATTCCCTATGACAAGAACTTATAATTACATTCGAATTTGTCCAATCATCCATGGTCAAAACTTTGTTAACTGCAAAGTGGTATCTTCTTAATAAAAGAAAATACATTAGGATTCTGCTCAAGTATTCTTCAGTGCATTTTTCAGTTTTTGATAGTTGTCAATTTCTTGTCAATTCTCGCCTAACGGTCATGTTCCGAGTCCATTTTCCTAATTGGTTTTTAACGGTTTTCAACTATCTATTTCACTGGATATTACTTACTCAACGCTTTAGTCCCACCGCTCTTTGGAAGATCTATATATATATATATATATAATATATATATATATATATATATATATATATATATATGGATAACCGTCTTTGCACTCAGCTGTGGTTTTATAAATGATCTAAAATGCAACATTTTGACGTTTAAAGAAAGTTACAAATTCACAATTTGGCAACCGTCTAACATTGTAAATTATCCACAAATTTTTGAATATTCAGTTTGTACACCTTAACTGTTTTAATATTTGACAAATATGATGTGATATATTGAAGTTTTACATTCACCAAAAGGTTATCTCTAGTGGCGACTAGATGCTAAGTAATATAAAGTATTGAAAACGACTGTTAAAAGAAAAACAATAAAAAGTCCAACTATTTTAGTAACGCAAAAACTTGTTTGACTCTGTCTTGCTATGAGAATGCACTGCAGACAAATAAATGTTTACAATACTTTCTGATTTTATAGTTTCGTTCGTAGAATGACGTCACTAAATGAATGAGTCCGATTCATGAAACTTTGTAAAACCAATATTTAGGATTAATTATTAGACAATGAATTCTTACCGAAAACTTTTTTTACATATGTTATAAGATTTTTATCCTATCATATTTTATTATATCAGACTGTGGAAGGCTTTGGCCATCGTATATGAATACTTGCTGTATCCATATACGATACAGCATTAATATACTGTGTGGTAGAATATTTAACAGAAGTATCTTCTAAAAGATATGTGTACATTAGATTGTCTAACAGGATAACGGCCCTTTTTAAGCGGTGTCAAAAAACAAAACGGTAACAGATGTACTAATTGCAGTACAACATAAGGGCGGGCACGGGGAACAGAAACTAAATAGATATTTGCTAAACGAATCACACATTCCATACACATTTTTTTTTTCTTAATTCCTTTTAAAAATCCCAAATATATTACTGCATCGATGTTTTAATTTATTAACGGATGTTGTTACGTCTATATCAAGCGTTCAAATTGCTTATATTGTCTGCCAAACAATGCCAACACCTACACTCCTACACCTCTTTCTAATTTGCTAGGTTTATCGACAACGTGACTTAAATAACGAATGAGTAGGTGACGTGGTCGATAAACCCGGCCCATTATGACAGAGATTCAGGGACTTCTTTGCGTCAGTTTTCTCTGTCGCACTTTGGGAACGCGACTGTATTTCAGAAGTCAGTCTATCTTGTACTATATGTCTATGATGTTAGCTGATTAGGTAAGGTTAGGTTATGTGAACGAAGCGACTGGTATTCATAGACATATAATACAAATAGACTGACTGCTGCAATAATACACTCGCGTTCCCCCAGTGCGATAGAGAAAACTGATACAAAGCAGTCCCTGCATCTCTTTCTAATGGGTCGGGTTTAACAGCCACGTGACCTTCTCATTGGTCATTTAGGTCACGTGATCGATAATACCAGCAAATTAGACAGAAAGGCACGGATATCTTTGCGTCATCTTTCTCTGTCGCACTGGGGGAACGTGCCTGTATGACAACGCTCAGTCTATTTGTAGTATGTCTATGCCGGTAATGGTGGCTAAACGAGTGAAGAATTGGTTTGGTTAAGGTGAGCGAGCAAAGCGATTGGAATTGAAATAGGAGACCAAATGAGGCGTAATAAGTCGCCGTTTAAGAACCAGGCGTCATTTCTTTAGAAAGATATTTGCCATATTCCTTTGAAATGTATATAATTTTTGGTAATTTGAAATAAACATCATGTATTTTTACATAGTTTATAATACAAATTTTATATGTATATATTTATGTTTATATTTATAAAAACTATATTTTCTTTTAAGGTTAACCGATGGAGGGTGGGCTTCTACTTCAGATACTGCGAATGCCATGAAGGCTCTTATAGAGTATACCTCAGCTCAACGTATTCGTGATATATCGAGTCTTTCTGTAACGGTAGAGGCCACTGCACTTCCTGGTCAAACACAGACGTTATATGTTAATGATAAAAACTGGGCAAATCTGCAGTATCTTGATATTCCCAACGCATGGGGTACTGTCAAAGTGCAAGCTAAAGGAACGGGTTATGCTATATTGCAAATGTCTGTGCAATACAATGTTGACATAGCAAGATTTCAAACGAAACCACCCGTACCAGCATTTGATCTTTGGACTAAGCAGTATTTCTATGGAAGAAATCAGTCTCACATAACATTTGTGAGTTGTCAAAGGTAAGTATATTCTTATTTTAATAATATTCATCATCATTCTGGCTTTACAACCTTGCGTGGGTCCTAGCATCCTCAAGATTTTTATCTCCAGTAGTCCCTATCCCTATGTATTCCCATATTCCTCATGTCTTCATCGATGTTATCAAGGAACCTTGTTCTGTTCTCTTTAATAATATTACTAATATAAAAACTTATACGTCATTAAATAGTGTTTTGGTGTATTTAATTGTAATTTAATTAAATTATAATCTTCTCCTTCATTCTTGATATTAGCTAAATTGCCTGTTTTATCTTCATAAATGTCAATACCAAGTTATTGTTTTCAGGAGTGGTTTTCCAGATATTCAAAGAATTATCTTAATTTCTGTTGTTTCCAGTAGTAGTTTGGTTTTTGTTATTCCTGATATATTTTTTACGGTAATGCAAAAAGTTTTTTCCTACTAAGTCATGACAGATCATGTAGTTTCTTTGTAGATTGTTGGTTTCATATCAATACTAATGTTTTTGTTTCGCAATACTATGTCGTTTAAGATACCTCCTACTAACTCTTTACCTAAATATTTGAATTTTCTATAAGGGTAGAGAAAGATGTGTGAAACTACCATTGAGTACCTAACCAAAAGCTTTTTATTACTCACAAGTTTCATAGTTTGAAAAACAAGGTATGGTGATACAAAACCGATAAAATAATCTTTTGTTTGCAGGTGGAATCATCTAAACGAATCGGAAAGATCTGGCATGGCAGTTCTTGATGTGACCATTCCAACTGGATACATTATACAGCAGCAAGATTTAGATGCTTACATTTTATCTTCAAGAGTGAGAAATTTACAACGAGCAAGATTTTTCGAAAGAAAAGTAGTGTTTTACTTTGATTATGTGAGTTACATGAAAACCTTAAAGTTTGTATGAGATTATATCAAATTTTATATTTACAGCTTGACTACCATGAGACCTGTATCAATTTTACTGTTGAAAGGTGGTATCCTGTAGCCAATATGTCAAGATATTTACCTATAAGGGTATACGATTATTATGCTCCAGGTATGTTAAACATTCCTTTTTCATAATTTAATTAACATTATAACTTTGGATTTAATTTTTTTCCTGTTTACTTCAGAACAGTTTTTGAATTTTTATACACTTACTTCGGGATACTTTTACAATTCGCATTTTCATTATAGTCATATTGTTTTCATTTTTTCATTTTCATTTCATATTGTATTTATATTTCATATAGTTTTGTATTTTGAGAACGATTTCCGAAGTTTCAATTGAAACGTCCAAACAAAAGTTCTTTATTTTGGTTGACAATTCGGCCAGGTACCCTATGCATTTATCAAAACTGTATCAATGGTTTTTGACGTAGTATTCACAAAAAGTGTTTCAATAAAAACTAACTATAAAACGGAAATTAGTCACATTGGCTAAAATCTGATTATAATCTGAAAATACATTAAATTACATGTAACATAAAACACATAAACACAATTTGACATTTAAAAAAATTTAGTTGTTATTTGAAATGTCTACCTATCAACAATTTGCTTCTGGTCTGGGAGAAAGTAATGTGTTTAATGTTTTTATGGCATTTAATCCAGAGACAGTTACAAAATATTGATAATACATTTTATTTTATAAATTTATGGCTCTTTTGTCGTTTATAGCAGTTGGGTATTGTTTTATGCGTATTGCTTGGTATATTTCGTTTTTTTTTTGTATATTGTTCTTCTTTTAGCATTTTTATTTGCTCTAAGTTGATCGTGTGATCTTGTTTTTTATGTTTGGTAAGGGTTGTCGTATTCCTTTTATCATTTTTATGTGTTTTATCTAGATTATTATTTGTGTGGTTATAACCTTTATATAATAATTGTATGTTTAGCGAATAAATATTTAAATTGTTCAGAAAGACCTTTTATGTATGGTAAGGTTAAATAGGTACATGGATTGGGTTTATTATTTGCTTTGGTAGTTTTATTGTAATATCTATGAATTCTAGATTTAAAGATTTTGTATATAAGATGGTGAAAAGTGTTTGTTTTGTTTTTTTTTATTGCCTGTTCTCTGTATTCTATATTTGATAATTGTATTGCTCTATCAGCCAGACTGATTACTATCAATTTTTTTTTGTGGAATGGGATGATGCGAAATTAAAATTTGTATATCTTGCAGACCAAGTGTTTTTACTGTACCATTTTGTGCTAATTATTTCATTCTTTTTGTGTATTGCAAGATCAAGAAAACTAATTTTACAATTGTTTTCCACTTCAGCCGTAAATTGATCAGATGGTACAGCCAATATGCAGTCATCTACATATCTGTAATAAAATGGAAATATAATTTTAATGAAGTAATCACAGACTCTTCGATATCTTCCATAATGAGTGGGCGATGACACTAGAAAGGCATGCTCCAATTGCACGTTCGTCTATTTGTTTATATTTTTGTTCTTTGTGAAGAAAATATCGTCGCTGATAAAATAGCGCATAGACCAAGAAGGACGGAAATACTTCTTCTTCATGTGCCATCTCCTCTAAGAAGGTTGGCAATCATCATGCCAATTCGCACTTTTGATACCGCTGCTCTAAAGAGGTCAGCAGAAGTGCAGTTAACCCAAGCTCTCAAATTGTTTTACCAGGAGATGCGTCTTCTTCCGCGAATCCTTCTACCCTGTATTCTTCCTTTCATTATTAATTGCAACAAGTTATAACTCTCGCCCCTCATGACATGTCCCAGATATTGCAGTTTTCTCTATCCACCCAACTTATTCTTAATATCCTTCTGTAGGCCCCTAACTCGAAGGCTTCTAATCTGTTCTAAACATCTTTGTTTAATGTCTAAGCCTCCAACCCATAAAATAATATGGAGAACACGTAGCATATCAGAAGCCTTATCTTTAAAGAAATTGAAATGTCCCTTCTGCAGAGTACTTTTTTCAGTTTGTTGAAAGAATTTCTTGCCTGTCTTATTCTTGCCTTAATCTTTTCTATGTACTCATTATTTTCGTTCATTATTGTACCCAGATATTTATATTTTCAACTTTTTTAATTTGTTCTCCATCTATTGTTAGGTTTGCTTGGCACTGTTGGGCTTTTGTAATTACCATAAATTGTGTCTTTTTTGTGTTTAGGGACAGTCCGTTTACTTCACTGTCTTCTACCACTCTGTCAACCATTTGTTGTAATTCCTCAAGACATTCCGCTAATAAAATAGTGTCGTCGGCAAACCGTATATTATTGATTGATCGGCCACTTACTTTTATTTCCATAGTTATTTCTTCTAGTGCTTCCTGGATTATTTCCTCTGATTACGAATTAAACAAAGTAGGAAACAGGACACAGCCCTGCCTGACGCCCCTCTCAATCTGTATTTCATTTGAAAAGACGTTGTTCTCTTTTACCACAGCGATCTGATTATAATAGATAGCGCTAATGATCCTAATGTCTGTCATACAGAAATACTATAATCCATCAATTTATGACAGCGATGAACTTGTAATAATCGCCGACACATTCTGTCATGACATCTGAAATTAATTCTGTCACATCTATATACGGGAAAGAAGTAGAAAATATATTCTATCTGTAACTGCTTCAAATATATCATCCTGTCTCCGGCTTCTATATAAAATGTAGCTTCTCCATTTCTTAAATTTTAAAGTGTTTGTTTGTCTTTGTTTAGTATATTTGTTATGTCCCAATTTACATTTATAACATTCTATTACTGCTGGATAGGCCACAACTGACGAAATGCCCCTGAGGATGATCTTGTGATCGAAAGTACTTGGGCAAGATTTGATTAACTACTGTGTTCGATATTTGCCTTGTGTACCATCAAAGTTCATTTATTCAAACATTCAACCTCATATTGATTCAAATATATTTGGTCCATAAACTTTTGTAGATATTATATTTTAAAACTTTATATTTTTTGTTTCGTGAAAATTTTGTAAAAATCAATATGGGAACGTATATGAGTATATATATTTATGCATTTATTTTTCAGAACGATTCAACGAAACTATCTTCGATGCCTTATCATCCTACGTCCTGGATATATGCCAAGTCTGCGGTAGCAGTCAGTGTCCATATTGTGACATTTACAACACGGCAACGTTTGTATATGTATCACAAATTCTTGTAGCTTTTGCTATGTTATTGACAATAAGGAATCTCATTTAAATCCAAAATTTATTTGTAAAATTGTAAATAGTTTTGTTTGAACTTTGTGTAGTATAAAAGTATAGTGCCTATGTAAAAAGATCTGAAGATATTGTGAGTTGAGGTAGGTTATATACACCTAAATACGCTCTCTGTAGGATTGTAGTCATTAAAAAATAAAATATTAACATGGATAGAATGGTTTACACATATTTTCTGGTAATTTTTTTCAGTTCACTTAAAGTACAGACAACAAATACAAGTTAATTCCTGTATTATAATTTTTAAACAAAGTAGTTGCAATGCAGTTCATATTCAACTTTTGATCTAACATTAGCCACTAAAATAGAATAGAAAATAAAATATTTGTCAATTATTTAGAATGTTTCTAACTGTCTCTAACTAATTCTAATTGTTAATATTTCATTACGTATTGTAATGCATCTTATTTTTTAATGACTATAAAATTTATGAAATAAGATCAAATAATTCAAAAGTTTTCAGGGCTTCTAAATATTTTATTTCGGAATCTTTTTGAAACTCAAGCGCTTGGAACAAAAATAATTTATATATGCATAATAGCATTTCTGTTGACTGCATTTAATTTACAAGAATGTTCAACACGATCACACTTTTGTATTGACATGATATGTCATAATGACATATGAAATAAGTAAAAAATTGATGTTTTTGTGTGGGTCAATGATATTAATTATCAACACGTTGAGCATATTTCAAACAATATAAATAAAAACGAAATATTCCTATTGACTGATAATACTATTATAAATTCATATTTCAACTTGTTACTGTCCATATATACCTTCTTATTTAAATATTACCCCCATATCAGAGCGGATTTAATACTAGTTGTGGCCCACATAAACCCCGGAATTCTCTGTTCAAACATGGTAATTATTGGATATTATTTGTGACTGCTGTTATTTTCTTAACATAAATATTAGTGGAATATAAATGTTATAATAATTTTTAAGATACTCGTATTAAGTTTCATTTTGAACTGCTTACCATTTATACACGCTGTAATAAAAGTTATATAAATGTTTATATAATTGATAGAAACATATTTTTTCTTCGTGTTAACAATAATATGTTTGCCGAACTTCGTCAAACCTTTGGCTAAGATCCACAAATGTTATTATGTATGTAATTAAAAAGTTCATTTAGTAAAAATATGCAATGTTTTTGTTCCAGAATGTTTTGCTATATTCAGTTGGAAATTCCGCCCACATGTAAAAGCATAAAAAAATCAAAATGAAATTCAAAACTTAGATTTACTTAATACGATATACAGACTGTAATTTACTTAAAAACTTTTTTATATAAAATAGAGGACATAACTACGAAGAAATATTTTTGAGACAGCCCTTGAAATCTTTGTTGTAGACATAATATTGTTGAACTTAAACTGAAAATTTTATTACTTTATTTTATAATTAAGTGTGTGAATGTTCATAGGTTAATAAGTTCAGTGAAAATCTTGTGGACGATTTTTTAAGCATTTGGAACCTTCTTATGGTCCATGAGATTCATGCAGCTCTACAAAACCTCTACTATGTGTAAGAATCGTCTTTAATATAGATTTTTTAAGAACACATTTCGCATCATATCATACCTAAGATATAAGATATAGTTTGTTTTTTAAAGTTTGATAAAAACTTTCAATTTACAATTTTTCATTATTAAGGTACTTTTACTTAACTTTGTGTTCATAATTCTACGCAAAACTTTCAATTATCGTATTAGTACAAATAAATTTGCAGCATCTACACCACTCGCTGTATGTTTAGACATATAGTTTACTAGATACTCGCTAATAGACTAACTTGATCAACTGATTTAGTAAGTGATATATTGTTATTATTTTAAGGAATTAATATTGTTGTCGAGCTCTTTTTTGAATAATATTTGCAACTCATCCAATTCGATTGAAAGAAAAAATCGTTTTAATTGAATTTTCATAACCTCGTGAGAGAACCAAAAATTTGGCATGGTTTTTTAATTGGCATAAAGTATGAACTCATATTATACACACCATATGCCATCGTTTGGCTCTTTTTATATCACCAGTACCATAGGTTGAGTTCTATCCAATAGTAGAAAACAACAGATCAGTAGGAACCTGTGTCGTGCGATCACGAATTACTTGTAAACTCTCGATAACCGCCTAGTTGAGGTTGATGCAACGCAAAAAATCAATTATCTGATAATTTCGGTTTTAAAAATCTAACTATTCAAATGCGTTTCTTAGCCTAATATGAATTAAAGATAAGATTAAATGTCGTCATGTACGACATAATAATCAGAACTAAATTAACTGTTTTAGGTGATAAAAAAAATTATCTCAGGATGAATCTGAATTACAGCAAACTTCATTTCGATTTGCCTGATTTCTCTGATCGACGAAACGATCGAACACTCAACATTGATTCAGTGTCGTATCTGCGAGGTGTTAGTTAATGTCAACTGCTATTCAGATACACTTGCATCCGTCGCGGTTTCATCATCATCATAAGTGGCTCGATAATCCGTTGTGGATCTTGGCCTGCTCGCAAAGAAGTCGCCACTCCTGTCGATTCCTGGCAACTTCTCTCCATCTTCTAACCCTTAGAATCTGTAGGTCTTCTTCCACATCATTCATCCATTTCATTCGTGGTCGTCCTCTGCTTCTTGTGCCCTCTGGTTTTGAAAATCTTAATCTCTTCGTGATCTGACATTCTAGATGTGCCCAGCCAATCTAAGTCTCTGCACTTTGACGAATTTCACAATATCTGGATCAGTGTATAATTAATATAGTTCAAAGTTGTGTCTTCGACGCCATAGCCATTCATTTTGAGATAAGGTCCACGTTTCAGCCCCATATATCAAAACCGGTCTTGTATATATTAAGTTTTACTGCACGTTTTATATTTTTATTTTTTAAATTTTTCTGGAGACCGTGAACAGTTCTGTTTGCTATTGCTATGCGTCTTTTTATTTCGTCGCTAGTCGTGTTTGTTGCGTTTAAAGGTATGGTTGTTAATTTAAATTCTCTGTTGGATATTTCGAGAGTTTTTAGAAACCAACATATATTTGGTTTTTTCCTCGTTTACCATAAGTCCTAATTCACTTGCTGCGTCCCCAAGCCTTGTAAAAGACTGCACCATGTCTCTCATACTTCTGCCTACTATAACTCAGTCGGGGTTTCAGTGAAACTATTAATTTAGCCAATATTGATAAGGGTCATTTTAAAATTTCCGCGACGCGCTTCAGCATACTTGGAGTTTATTGTACATATAGTCCATTAATTGGGTTTTTTTTTCGATATAATATCACCATAATCATTTCTAAGCTCCATGTAACATGTAAACTAGCAATAGAAATCACAACAGGAACAAGCTATGGAAACAAATTAGGAGGGGGTGTTTTTGACATGTTTGTACAACCGTTAATCCTAAAGTTTCCACCCACGAATTTTTATGAGAAAGTCCAGAAAGTTTTCTATCAGAAATCGATGCTAGTCGTAACGGCAGAGCTAAAGATGAAGATATATAAAACTATATGGATCGATATCAAGATATTAATTACTTATTAGTTGTAAATTTAACAATATTCCTTAACTAAAGTGAAAAATTCAGATCAATGTTCAAGTTAGTTTATTATTTACACAGATGCTGTTTTAGTCTCAAAAAATACCGTCCATTAGCCATTACCACTAACGTAGTTAGTGCTTTAGGAGTAGTAAAAAATTTAATATATCATTAATTAAATTATAATACGAACTTGTTGTGGATTGGATGTCGATAACGACCAGTGAAAAGGGAACAATGTTGTAGACTTATTTTTTTTATATAATTCTGAAATGAAATAGAATATCTACAAGGTTTGATTTTGATATTAGTTTTTATTCTTATGTATTTTCAACTATTTGTATAACTGTATAACTCAAATCTATCTTTTTGTTCACTTTTATCAGAGTTAATAAAGGTTTATGTTTCATTATTTTTGTTGGTACAGATTTATTCATCATCTCGTCATTTTCAAATTGATCTTCAATTTTTAATGAAAGTTCAGACATTTTCGTACTGATAATTCCATTTTTTATATCCCATATATAAATAGTGTTTTAAAAAATGACATATTTATGTTTAATATTTATGCACGCCATTTTTTTCACTTTTATCAGTATATCATAATTAAGAATATTGTGTATTTGGATATCTGAAGACTTTATACTTTTAAAAAAGACAGTTAATAATTTAGTAAGCAAGCCAGTACTTCCATCATTTGACTCAAATAATGTTTTAGAACACTTTTTTTATCAATATCTTTGGTTCTAACTTTTACGGTTCTATTTAATTCCTGTAATGCGTTTTAGGGAATTCCCTTTAGACTAGTAACTGTCTTCTTTCTTCAAAAAGTCGTGTCCCTACTTTTCCTGGATCTGTCTTTGAATATGTTCGAAAAATATTTCGGGAAAGTTCCTGGGATGAAATGAACTGTTTATTTTCTTTCTGTACAATGATAAGATTTAGTTCTGCATCATTTAGGTCAGAATACTTCATTACTATTCTGCAAAAGTAGCGTGATAAAATTCTTGCTCTAATAATAATGTTGTCTTAGTTATGGCTTTTTTCGCCTAAAGTTCATTCGCATTTAAAACCCCGTGTTAATATCAATTAGATTTATTTTATGTCTTTTATGCCATCTATGAGAAAAAATTGGCAGTTGTAACCTAACGTCATAATATGTTGATTACATTTCTGAGCATTTAAATTGTGTTCACTGCATTATTCTGAACACTGAATTTCACAAAAAACTCTTGTAATTTTGTATTTAATTCGATCGTTACTTTCCTATAGACTGTCACAAGTTGCCCACTAGAACTGGAGTATCTTTGGATTCCAAACTTTTTTCCAAGTGGACCAAGTTAGTAAATATTATTGCCATTTAATATTCCTATTGCTTATCGAATCATTTGCTTCCATTATTTCTTGGTTATTGCTTTCTTTTCTTGTTTGTGTCACCTCTTTAAATTTTCCTTAGTTTCAGTTTTCCACCTTGTTCTTTGTCGGCCTGTTCTTTGTTTTTCTCTTATAAAATTAGTGAAGGTTTACAGTAACCTTTCATTTGCAAATCTTCTGTATATGTCCCAACCATGCTACTATTTTATTACGCTTATTAGGTTAGGATATTGAGATAGTTCCTTTAGGTCTCTAAGAATATAAGCATGTATTTTCAGCCATTTTTTTCATTTTCACTACTGTTGGGGTTTCATTTTGGGGTTTTCGAACAAATTTATTGGATCCATCGAACTTTTGTATTGTCCTTTTGTACATTTTACTGTAAGATAATATTCTTGTGTAAAATCTGTCCACTCAGAAATACCCTTTACAAGTTTTTTCCTTAAGGTTTTTTTTATTATTTAAGGCTTTTGTACTTCTTATGATAGACAAACCTTGTTCTATTGATAAGCACTCCCTTTTTGATATTGATGTATTTAATTAAATGGTTGTTATAGTTAACAGAACTGACATATATCAAAGTTATGCATTAAAATCAATCTTATTTTAATTAAAGTAACTGAAATAACTTAATCAAAGGTGATACGATGTTCTACTTCATTTCAGATAATTTACATTTTATATTCTCTTATATAAACATGTAATACTCCTTTTTATTTCCGGTTGGTTTTACAAGACGTCCATGTGTATTTTTTGTTTTTTTTTAATATTCCTTTAGTTTATATAAGTATACCTACAAGTTTTAAGCTTCATTCTTGTTAAGCATTTACTTGCCCCTTACGTTTTTGTAAAAAAAGTTACTTGAGAAAATTAGATTTTGCAAAAAATATTTTAGAAACGATATTGTTAGATTAACGATGACATGAACGAAGTAATTATTGACTAATACTATGATTTATATCAATTAATGTTGAATGAAGCTTGACAAACACAAAATAGTTGTTTTTATACTTGCACTAAAGTAATTAGTTTAGAACAAAGATAGAGAAGACTTGAATATTATTTTTATTTAGAACCTTGTCCTGACGCTTAAATATAATCAATATTAGTTTATAAATCTGATTGGACTAGCAGTTGGTATAACTGTTATTGAATTTGAATCTTAGGTTGTAATTTTTTTTGGCAGTTATTTTATTTTGTGAACAACTAGCTGTTGGCAGTGAGAAGAAACGACCCCCTAGAAGATATATTTAATAATACTACTTATTGCTCTTATAATAATTTATATTATATTAGAGATTATATAAATTCAGAAAATATTTGTACATGGTGTTGATTTTTTTAATAAATTCTTGAAATTTGTTTTTTTTTTAATATTCTTAATGGTTACGATAAGATAATGATTTGTGGCCTTTCATTGGCGAATCTAAGGATGTTTTCAAATGATCAAAAACAGCCTACAAACTATATGGCTTAAAAGTTTACTGTTGAGGATAACACAGACCATACCTGTTAATAGTTTCTGATGTTTTTATAATAACATTAAGGCCGTCCGCACATGGGTAGATCGAAGACACGCGTCTAAGTTCATGCGTCGTGCTCGCCTTATACGAACCCTGCGGCATGAGCGATTGTTCTCCGCACACTAGTCGATTCAGTTTGCTGTTTGCTCACATCTGCCAACCAGGAAGAACGCGTTTTTTATATATCCATATTATCATATTCTTTCATTGTATAATTATACAATTGAGTTGAATTGTATTTTACAAACAATATATCTCTACAAAGCTAGTAGTACTACAGACAACGAACATAATATTCGTTGATCTTAAAAAAAAATTATTTAAGGGCAAAAAACAATAAAAAACGAACAAAGCAAATACAATAATCTTATCCCCATGACTGAAAACGTGCGTCTCACTCGAAATTTCTCGTGTGCTACAAATCGCATGTGACGAGAGTCGTACAAGACGAGGAGATTTGCAATTCTAGACGACCACTAATCGCCCCGTCTGCGGAGCTCAATACAACAGCGAAGGAACTTTGGCAGTGGGGAGAGACCTACGTGATTGAAATCGAGTCGACCACTTCGAGCGTCGTCCCATGTGCGGACGGCCTAAGGATGCCACAGATTTCACTGCTGTTTGTCAATGATATAATTGAATCACTGGACCTTCCGAAGTGTGTAATCTTCGTAGTCGATTCTGATTTATAAAGTAATTTCAGCTGAGAGTAATGCTTTTGACCTTCAAACAAATTTAAATTCCTGGGCAAATGAACAAAAGTTAATAACAAGGCCACGATAAGCACTAGTGGGAGTTACTAAAATATAAAGTTTAGGATTTTTCTCGGATTAAGGTTGATCCGCACCCCCAAAAGACAAACTATACATTCAAAAAATTTGAGAAGATATGTGATCATAATATTTTGACAAATTTTGAGCAAACTTCATGTTTTCGTTTTCGAAAACACTCAAAAAACTACTTTTTTCCAAGTATAAAGCGGGAAAACTAAACATACAATTTTGTTAATTTTCTTACAGCATAAAGATATAATCGTAAGACATACTTATGAATTTTTTGAATGTACAGTTTTGTACTAATTCATAGAATTCGAATTCTAATTAATAAGGATATTATCGTTAGACCTTAAAATCAGATTAATACGCTGCTACATATTCTCCACATTGCTGTATGGTATGGAGAGCTGGACCCTATGACAGAGACATTAATGAAAAAATTATAGGCCTTTGAAATGTGGATTGATGACCAGTATTGCGGATAAGTTGGATTGATCAAGTAAGAAATGAAATAGTTTTACATCGAATGAAAAAGAGTACAGAAATAACAAAAACTATAAAAATTCAAAAATTACAATATTTCGATTATGTAATGAGACATTCAGAGAGGTATAACCTTCTACACCTCATAATACAGGGTAAGATCGCCGGAAGGAGAGGCCCAGGCCGACGAAGAACATCCTGGTTCCGAACTCTCCTAGAATGGTATCAAGAGACCACCGCTAATTTATTTAGAGCCGCCGTAAACAAAGTTATTGCTCATATAATCGCCATCTATCGATAATCGGACAGGGTACTGAAAGAAAAAGAGTGCAAAAGATAGTTGAAAATATGGCGGCTTGGATTGAGGATCTCACCGTGTTGTCATTATTAACTACTTGATAAAAAGAAAGAACCAGAGCAGAAAAGGTGGAAACAAAGAAAATGGAGTATGCATGCTATGTAAAAAAAAGACAAACCAAAGAAGAATTCAAAATATACAGAAAATTATTGGGCGATATTTTAAAATGTCGGAATAGTCTTTTTTTCTTTTTTAATACATTTAAAAATCTATACTAACCGCACATCTCCTGCCTGTCTGTTTGCCAACACTCGCGTTCATAAAACGATAAAATTATGTTTTTCTACTCTCTTACTAGTAAATTGTATATTACCTACTGCTAAGTATTTGGATGCTAAGTAAATGCATCATAACAGATACTGACACGTAATGACTAGCACGTAATAAAAAAAATTACGCTTCAGTTTTATAAAAATGTGTAATATCCAGTGCCGGATTAACACTTTTGCCGCCCATGGGCCAGAGGTCTGCCTGCCGCCCTAGCGGGGGTGCAACACCGGGGGGGGGGGGGTCCGGGCCCCCCCCCCCGAAAAAAATTGAAATTTAGAGGCAAAATAACGCATTTTGGGACATTTTCCAGCGCTCAACTGTCTCTTGATATTGTAATGGTTTTAGTACCTCTCATGATGAAAACAAGAAACTATGTCCTAAAATTGCGTTTTATTAATTAAAATAAACTATTTGACAAAACTCCGTTAATTACGAAACCATTTTCTACAACCGTGATATTCCATTACTTAAGATTACAATAATAGTAAATAAAATCGTTGTTGATATTATTTTGTGAAACATCATGCAGCTCGTAATTCCCAAACTCAACAATTCTTTTATAGTTTTATGACTATTTTGGCTGAGAATGATTGATTTGGAGTGAAGTGAAAATTCGGCTTCGTTACTCGGCGACGGCTCACCTGTGAATGTGCCCGCAGGCTTTGAGCCATAATCGGTCATTGCTGTCGATTTATGGGCAAAAACAGGACAGTTAGGAAGGGGCTAAAATTAGTAAAAGGTGTACAGAGTAAGACTGCAAAATAAATGATAATTTCTGTATTGAATATAGGATAATAACAAATATATACAACATCGAAATATAACTGTTCAGAGCATACAAATCACATATCCAAACAAATAACTTACTCACTAAATTAGCTTTGTTAAAGTAAATATAACTTAAAACTTCTTCTTTCTTGCACGTGCATTGGAAAAATCATCAACAACTGCACTGAAATCGAGTTTTGTTGTCAGTTCATGTTCTATGGCTAAAACAGCCAGGCTGACGAGTCGTTCTTGAGTCACTGTTGAACGCAGATAGTTTTTTACTCTTTTCAAGGTCGAAAACGATCTCTCAGCAGAACAGTTTGTAGCAGGAGTTGTCAAAAACATTTTCAAACCAATAGCCACGTTGGGAAACAAGTCCTGTAGATTTTTTTCTATCAAAAATCTGTACAAGTTTGATAGTGAAAAGTCTTTTTCGGCTTCTTTGTAGTTTCCTCGGATCAGAAGTCCTTTCAGATGGATGCACTCGCATATAAACTCTGACTCTTCAATGTCTTCAATATAGATTTTCTGCAAAGACGTCGCGTTAGCAGTAATTTCTTCGGTAGTTAGAGTCTTTAATTTTGTTAGAAATGAAAACTTTGCAACGAAGTCTGTGTACACAGAGATCCTTTTGTCTAACTGAAACTGAAGTGTTTCCACGATGATGTCATAACTTTGTTGAAGACAATTTCCCCTAATGTCATCATCCTCATCATAAGTTCTTTCTTCATCTTCTTCTGAAGATTCATCAAAGAACCTCTTTCTTTTCGCCTTTCTTTTTGGGCGATCAAAATCTTGCTGCACCTGCGGCTGCGTCTCTTGTGGAAGTTCTGGCTCATCGTTCTGTCTCATTTCACCTTGCGCAATTTGCAGTTTTTTTTCGCCCTCTTTCTTATAGTGGGTAAACATGTCTTTCATGTTCATCACATACTCTGTGAGTGAGTTGTACAGGATTACAACGCTGTCCACGGTCATATTTTCAGCCTGGATCTTTTCACTGACTGAATTAAATTTTTGAAGTACATCTCCCCAAAGGGCTGCCATGAAACATGTTTCTAGAGACATTAGTTTTCGCAACAACCCTTTGGCTTTGGATTGTGTCTGTTTGTTTTCATGATTGCTTGAAGTCATGTCTATCAGCGTCTTGACCATGGGTTTGTAGTCTTTATTAAGGCTTTTGCAAGCTTCTTCCCTTGCAGACCATCTTGTAACACTGAGAGACTTCAACGACGTGTTCTTGTCCTTTCCTGTGGCCGTGAAATTTGACAGAAGAAGATTCCACCTGTGCGTAGAAGACGAGAAAAAATTGTACAATCCTTGCAAGAGATCAAAGAAATGTTTTGCAAGAGAACAGCATTCTGCTGCGCTTGATCCCACTAAATTTAGTGAATGCGCTGAACAAGGCACATAAAATATCAAGGGATTCTTTTCTTTAAGTCTTGCCTGCAACCCCGAGTACATTCCTGACATATTTGACGCGTTGTCATAGGACTGTCCCCTACAGTTTTGTATGTCCAATCCTTTCGACTGTAGGAAAGAAAGCACTGAGTTCACTAGTTCTTCACCTGTATGACCTTGATTTTTCATAAATTCAACAAAATGTTCTTCAGGGATTCCCAATTCATTCACATACCTTAATATGAAAGACAATTGATCAATGTGTGTTACATCAGGGGTGGAATCTACTATTATAGAATAGTACTTGCTTTTCTTAGCATCATTCAAAATTGTATCAATAACGGTTTTTGCCATTATTTCGATGAGTTCTTCACAAATGGTTGATGATAGGTATGACTGATTGCCTTTACCCGCTTTCCCATATTTTTCAATGTGTGCTTTCAAAAATGGATCAAATTCGGCAATCAGCTCCAAGCACATCATATAGTTGCCATTTGAAAAAGAACCAAATTTTTCGTCAGTCCCCCTAAAGGCAAGACCACGCGAGGCAAGTTTTTTTATTACGGCCACCACTCTCTGGAGAACTGCCTTCCAATACCTTATTTCTTCTTCCACTTGGTTTTGTAGAAGCTTATCGATCCTCCCGGCTGCTTCTGCTCTTTGTTTGTATACTATTACACTATTGTAGTGAACGTGCGAGTTTTCATGCTCTTTTATTCTCGCTGATGCATGTTTCCAATCACTGAACCCATTTTCAGTAAACTGAGTAGAGGTCGAACTAAACAATTTGCATGGACCACAGAACAAAGAGCCTAAACTTGGTGAGTAAATCAAGAAATCTCTATTTACAATTTCGCCATTTGCAAGTTTTCTGTCGAATAGCCATTTAGCCAACACTCTTTTCCTGTCTGGATATTGCCTTTCAGATTTTTTAAAATCGCAATCTTTATTTTGATTCCATCCATTTTTAACAAAATATTCCCGCGTCTCTTCATTCACTATCCATAAAGCAGGATCATAATTTGGTTTCAAATGGACAGAAGAGTCAGGTTCAGAGACTGTTAATTGATCTTCAATCTCGTCAACAACAAAAGTTAATTCGGATATAGCTGGTTTGATCTTGTCAGTATCAACACATGACGAAGCTGAAGGTGCTGATGCTGAAGGGGTTGAGGGTGAAGCTGAAGGGGTTGATGCTGAAGCTGAAGGGGTTGATGTTGAAACCGGAGGGGCTGATGCTGAAGCTAAAGGGGTTGATGTTGAAGCTGAAGGGGCTAATGCTGAAGCTGGAGGGGTTGATGTTAAAGCTGAAGGCACTGATGCTGAAGCTGTTGAAGCTGAAGGCGTTAATATGGAACATACTTCTAGTTCTACTTCACAAAATTCTTTGACACTTTCTAAAAGCACTGGTTCTGGTGGCACTGGTAGGTTACTTCTTGTAAAAAATGTATCAAGCTTCGCAGTTTTATTTACAACTTCTGTCAATTTTTTTTTCTTCTCTTCGGCTACTTTTTTGTATTGCCACCCACTGAGCCGTTTGCGTCCATCCATTTGTACAGCTGCTTGTTATAGCATCAATGACATCGGAAGTAAAGGTCTGACTGTAAAAAAAAGAATATCTGTATAATTCAAAACTGTAGTACGATACGACAGGAAAAATGAAGCGAAAAAATGAGGGAAGCGAATTTCCTTCCATTACTTATTCAACTCATTGTGAAACCTATACGTATGGCAACATGCCGAATTACATTGCTTCTCTTACTACCACAAAGTAAAATGGCGAAATATGCAAAATTAAATAGCCACAAAATTTGACAACTTACGGCCTTACGGCCTACACAGCACAGCTCTCACCGTCTCACTACTCCTTACACCAGTGCTAACTGCTGCTGCATAAACTTATCTGAACCTTTAGATGTAAGATCTATATTAACTTACATTACCATTACTATAAACAAATAAATATTTCTTACCTCACAAGTTACAATTTCAAAATGTTACTCCGCTCAAAACAAATTACAAAAACGTTAAACCTAAACAGTTAGACAGACTGCAGTACGTGGAGTTGAGACCAGACAACCGAATGACAATGGCGCGTGGCGGTGATGGAGTTGGTGGGGGGAGGGAAGCGGCAAGGCGACAAGACGCCTGCCATCAGCCAATGCTAGCAACTACTACGATCCCACAACTAAATTTCCCGTGCGTAGCGTACGATACAGACTGCCGCCTCGCCCCTTCGACTCACTTGGATAGAGTGGCGTAGCGTAGTGTACTGCGACACATTACACCGCGCAGAGTGTCGCGTTATAAATAAATAATAAACAATAAAATAGTTTTTTAATATTTAATGCTCAGGTTCACTGGTCTTGATAATCGATAATAAAGCTTTATAATCAATCAAAAATAATTACACTTTTTTTTCTCAAAATCCGCCGCCCCAAAATTTTGCCGCCCTGGGCCGCGGCCCAGTTGGCCCGTGCCTTAATCCGGCCCTGGTAATATCACATAAGCCTTGTAAGTCAGTTGGTCGAGTTACCATGGAAACGAATAAACAGACGTTATTTTGACAGATTAAAAATTATTAATCTGTCAGTGTTAAAATAGTGATAATTTAATTTTTATTTTTATAAACGAAAATAATGGTAGAAAAAGTATAGTACACAACTTGAGTTGTAAGCTTATTACATGCTTGTAAAATTACTGCGCTCGCCGCTACGCGGCTCGCGCGCAACATTTTTACTCGCATGCAATAAGCTTCTTACAACTCTCGTTATGTAATATACTATTACAGAAGTCCGTGCGGTCCGTGTCATTTCCGTGCATCACCAGTGCCGAAATAGTATATTACATAACGAGAGTTGTAAGCTTATTACATGCGAGTAAAAAAGTTGCGCGCGAGCCGCGTAGCGGCGAGCGCAGTAATTTTACAAGCATGTAATAAGCTTACAACTCAAGTTATGTACTATACTTTTTCTACCATTATTTTCGTTTATAAAAATAAAAATTAAAATACCACTATATTTACACTGACAGATTAATAATTTTTAATCTGTCAAAATAACGTCTGTTTATTCGTTTCCATGGTAACTCGACCAACTGACTTACGAGGCTTATGTGATATTACACATTTTTATAAAACTGAAGCGTAATTTTTTTATTACGTGCTAGTCATTACGTGTCAGTATCTGTTATGATGCATTTACTTAGCATCCAAATAGTACGTAATATACAATTTACTAGTAAGAGAGTAGAAAAAAAATTACGATTTAGTTTTATAAAAATGTGTAATATCACATAAGCCTCGTAAGTCAGTTGGTCGAGTTACCATGGAAACGAATAAACAGACGTTATTTTGACAGATTAAAAATTATTAATCTGTCAGTGTAAATATAGTGGTATTCTCCATTCGCTTAGCTCGGGCATATTTTGACAGATTCATTGTCGGAAACCTACAACACAAAAATTCCTACTTCTCAGTATTAATAGCTCAAATATACTACTATTGCAGACTTCTTCCTTTAAAAAAAGAAGAATTATTCCAAATAGTGGAAGTGTATACTAAACCCATAACATTTTTCCTGTATATTTAAAATATAATATTTGAGTTGTTACAATTGAACATATTGTAGTAAATATTTGTATTATTCGCGTTGTTTATTTTAGCTAATATAGTTTTGTTGTTCCATTATTTTTGTTTAATTCTTTGTTAGTTCTATTTAGTTAATTAGTTAGTTCTATTTTGAATTTTATTATTAGAGTTAGTCAAAGTTTTCCATTTGTTCTATCAGATAATGCGTTGGTAAGTTTTTCTTGAATAAATATAAATATGGTAAATGTTCTTTAAAAGTTAATATTTATAGATGAGTAAGGATGCTGTTAAATTACGAGGTAATCAAACTGCACAAAGATTTATTCAAAACACCAACCATTTTTGTTTAATTATTTGCCCATTCGGCGTAGGTGGATCATTAAAATATATTTATAAAATTATGTAAATATGTTCTTAATAACAAAAATATTTTATATAAAATACTTTATAACACAATATTAAGTACGTCCTGTGATTAGATATCATTTGAAATATTGCTTATTCAGCATTATTATCATCACTTTAAAAAATAATAATAAATTAACTCGAAAATATTAAATATATTCTCAAGAAACTCCAGCTAAATGCCAACAAAAAGTTTAAGTTGGTTGCCTACATTTGGCGCAACCTAACGATATAAACTAAATTACCGTAACTTTTTTTATAAAACATATTTTTTATATATAATAGAAACTTACATTCTATATACATGGTATAAATTTCTAATTCATAGTATAAGTTTGCAAAAGAGGTCGACGAAATACTCTAATGAAATGCGCTATGAGCACGTTTACTTGGTTGTATAATAATTTCCAGCCACTTCTAGTCTGTCAAAAAGTAACCAACTTCGTAAAAACATAATTACTAAAATCACTAGACAGTTCGGACTGGCATTAGCGAACCGAGTATATTTTAATTTTTATTTTTGTAAACGAAAATAATGCTATACCCGGTTCGCTATTCCCAGTCCGAACTGTCTAGTGATTTTAGTAATTATTTTTTTTTCGAAGTTAGTTACTTTTTGACAGACTCGAAGTGGCTGAAAAATACTATACAACCAAGCATATGTGCTCTTAGTCAATATTAATGTAAACAAAAGTAAATAAAATAGGACTTTGCCGACAATTAATATTTATTTATTTACACCGTATAATGTATTGATAACAAATAATAAAATTATTTATTGTACAAAATAAAAAAGTGGGAATAAATTCTACAAAATTAAGAAGTCAAAGTGAGGTTAAATAAGAATAAGACACAGCAAGTTCCTTATCGATACCTTAATTCGCAAACCGGCCAACTCCATTTGAACAAATTTTTCAGGAGAGACATAAAACATTATAATATTTTTTATAAGCTACTGACGACAAAAATTACAATCCAGTTGGTAGATAATATTATTACCTATTATTTTTGCTAGTACATAATCGTTTAGAATGATCCTTGCAACGCTTCTAGGGTATTTTAAGCAGTTATCCAATTTTCTTTCACAGGAAAGATACGTACTGTTGGAGTTAGCTGGTATGCACCAGAGATTAATTCAAATAAAAATCCATTGGTGATTATAAAATAGGTATAATTTAAAACAAAACAAACGGAATTATACCTATATTATGATTTATAACGTATTATTTCTAGTCTTGATGAGGAAGGTCGTCATAAAACTTATGGTAATCTCTCGGCATCGAGTTCTTTAGTTGCTGTAAATCCAAATATTTCTTTCTTGTAATTTTTCTGCGTTCAGGGTACAAATTTGACAAATCTTGAAACGGTATTGTATTTATTCTGGAATTTTTGCGTTGATTGAGTAATTTATAGTCCTCAGAAAATCTAAGCTTATAAAATATTTGTCCAGAGGGTGTATACATGAGAGCTCGAATTTCGGTAACCTGAAAAATAAAGATAAAAAAACACCGATCCAATATAATCAAAAATAATGATTACGATTTACTAAATAGCAATACCTTAGGATCTCCTTCAGTTTTCCTGGTCTTATGGAGTTGTAAAAATTTAGCTGTTTAAAATTCTTAAAGTAGGAATAGTTTAAGTATTCAACTGTGTAAGGTTTTGATTTCTTCGCTTTCCTGCAAATGGTAATGTACTCAGCTGGAACATTAATTATTTGATTTTTAAGTTTTTTCTCTATCATTGCGTGCATGCTATCGACCTCCATTTGTGTGTGGCCCACTTCCAAATATTTTTGTTCAATAGTCAAATTGTGTAGCAAAGCTAAGTTAACGAGAGCGTTGCTTAAAGTAACGTTTCGGTTCTGATAACAACAGCCATCAGTATACATGATTATGTGCCTGTTGTCTTCTCCCATTTTTAGAATTACTTTGTCCATAAGAAAGTTCACCAAAATCGTAGCAAAATCATCAGAATTCAATCCTCCTTCAGCCTCATTCCACAGAAAGCAATATCCATCACTATGCTTCATGTCATAAATGCACCAGTTGTGAACGCAGAGTTTGGTCTTATAATAATTAGATGACACGCTGGAGCGTGGCGCCAAAAGTACAGCTTGAAGATCGGCGGTAAAGACAAATTCTTTCTTTTCTTTATCAGATTCCTTCTCCATTCTTGCTTCATTTTTTTTACTTATGTGCTCTTCATAAATTTCTTTTCCAATATGACCCAACGTGTATCCATTACAAATTTCGCATAAGTCTTTCTTTGGTTTAAAGAGAGATATTTTTCGTATTGTAAGAGTGTTTGTAAAAGTAGCAATAGATAACGTTTTTTTGTTTTTTGACTCACAATAATCTGTGTACATTTTGTAAAGCTGTTGCTTGGATGAAATGTCTGATTGTATATATGTCTGTGTTGTCCTTTTTCTACAATAATGGGACGGCATTTTGGGTAAACCATCTAAAAAGTCCTGCAAAGTTTTAATTTCTTCATCAAATGGATTTCTTGTAATATTTGTTTTTAATGGTTCACTGGTATTCTTTCCTGTAGTTTGAACCTTCCAACCCCAAATACATGATTTACCGATGGAAAAAGTGTTTAGGAATAACGTTTTACAGACTCGGATCATAGCTTCGCCTTTTTTTAGATGGTAAATAAAAGTATTAACTCTCTTAGATTTTTCTGGATCTTTCCTATCCCTTTGTCTATTTGTATGAATAACTTTTACTAAATTATCGATGTAAAGTCGTTTTTCGTTCCAAGTAAAAGTCCAGAACTGATCAAATAATGTTTTTCGATCATTTTCAGATATAATATTGCACTGGATAACACTATTCTTTTTTTCTTTACAATTACATCGAGGCTTCATAATTTTTTTGGTTTCTTTATATCTTTTCTCCACTTTCCATCAATTTTTTGCTTTCCGCAGTATTCTTTACCCGTTTCCCTATTCTTTTTATTCCTTTGACTAACCCATTGGTCTTTCTTTACTTGACACCGTTTCTTTCTTTTGATAACAGGTTCGTCATATTCAGAATCAGATTCACTGTAATCAACTAGTTTTTTCATTAATTCAGGATAGGCAGTTGGGATTTTAGGTATAGATGCAGGAGCCGTTAGCTCTTCTTCTTGCATATCAATGACTAAATCACTATTCAATACTAATAAGGTATCATTTTGGTTAATGCTGCATGTAATTGGTTCAATAGGATTAACCGTATTTTCGGTGTTCGTGTCAAATAATGATTGACTGTAATTTTCATTGAGTGAGTAAACCTCTTCAAGTATAACATTATTAACTGTCTGCATATTATTATGGACACAACTTTGACTATCAAACATAATACTGTCGTTGAAGTATTCAGCGTTAAACATCTTTTCTATACGAGGCTGTTCGTTGTCAGTACAATCTATGTCGCTATTGGCAAAAAAAATGGAGGAAGCAGATTGAGAAGCTAAGCTATCATGCTTGGTCATGCTATCCAAATTATAGGAGTTTTGTGACAATAAAGACTCTGTGGTAGTGTTAGTTAAATCTCGCTCCTGTTTATTTTGAGTACTCATTTGCAATATTTTTTGAGTGCGTGTTTTCAGCATCTAAAAAAATCAAAAAAAGCCATCACCACACCATAAATTCAATAATAAATACAAGAATGAGCAAATTAAGAAAATAAGTATCAAAAATAAAGATTAAAAAAGTGCAATACATTATTTATTATTGGTATAAGGATATCATTTTTGAGGTAAAAATGATTAATTATATGTATTTTACCTGCTCT
This sequence comes from Diabrotica balteata, assembly GCA_918026665.1. Taxonomy (NCBI): domain Eukaryota; kingdom Metazoa; phylum Arthropoda; class Insecta; order Coleoptera; family Chrysomelidae; genus Diabrotica; species Diabrotica balteata. The sequence goes on along the minus strand of OU898277.1, from coordinate 147,737,569 downwards.
CTCCTAATGGTTGTACTTTTTTATGAATGTAACAAAAATCTTTAAGCAAAAAATTATTTTTAAATCGTTTACGACAGCTTAAAACAAAACATAACATTGGATTACTCCCATCACTAGTGTGAAAACGAAGAAAGCAAACCAGCCAACTCCTAGCGAATATTAAATCTTTAAAAACGGGAGGTAAGCAATTATATCTAATAAATAAATAAATAAATATTCATACCTTGTATTATTATCCAACTGTTTGTCACTATTTCTTTCCTTATGTTGTGTTTTAACAATTTTTCTGTCATAAATTGTGGAACGATACCCGTACGTAGTTGAAACGCCGAATAAAATGATCGACTTAGGGGAGTTAGCTGTCAAAATCATAACGTTCCGAAGAAAACGGAGATGGCTGGTTTTCGAATACCGATTTACACAGAAACTAGTGATTGTATTGGAGTTGTTGTTTTTGCAAATCATGCGGAATTATAATTGTAAACCAACTGCGTCGAAAAACTATTTTTGATGAAACGTGGAGTTGGCCGGTTTGCGAATTAAGGTATCGAAATGGAAAACTTTGACAATCCATAATAATAAAATTTAAAATATAACTAACTAATTAACTGAATAGAACTAACAAAAGAAGTAAACAAAGATAATAAAACTATATTAAATTAAATAAACAACGCGAATAATACAAATATGTACTACAATATTTTAAATTGTAACAATTCAAATATTATATTTTAAATATACATGGAAAATTTGATGGGTTTAGTATACACTTCCACTATTTAGAATAATTCTTCTTTTTTTCAAAGAAAGAAGTCTGCAATAGTAGTATACTTGAGCTATTTATACTGAGAAGTAGGAATTGTTGTGTTGTAGGTTTCCTACAATGAGTCTGTCAAAATATGCCCTAGCTAAGCGAATATTCTATAGAAAAAGTATAGTACATAACTTGAGTTGTAAGCTTATTACATGCTTGTAAAATTACTGCGCTCGCCGCTACGCGCAACTTTTTTACTCGCATGTAATAAGCTTCTTACAACTCTCGTTATGTAATATACTATTTTCTACTCTCTTACTAGTAAATTGTATATTACCTACTATTTGGATGCTAAGTAAATGCATCATAACAGATACTGACACGTAATGACTAGCACGTAATAAAAAAAATTACGCTTCAGTTTTATAAAAATGTGTAATATCACATAAGCCTCGTAAGTCAGTTGGTCGAGTTACCATGGAAACGAATTAACAGACGTTATTTTGACAGATTAAAAATGATTAATCTGTCAGTGTAAGTATAGTGGTAATTTAATTTTTATTTTTATAAACGAAAATAATCGTAGAAAAAGTATAGTACACAACTTGAGTTGTAAGCTTATTACATGCTTGTAAAATTACTGCGCTCGCCGCTACGCGCAACTTTTTTACTCGCATGTAATAAGCTTCTTACAACTCTCGTTATGTAAATGTTACTAAATTATTACGTGCTAGTCATTACGTGTCAGTATCTGTTAGTATATGATGCATTTACTTAGCATCCAAATAGTAGGTAATATACAATTTACTAGTAAAAGAGTAGAAAAACTATTTAACCGATTGGGGGGGAAAAATTCGCACAAATTTAAAAGACGTAATTCCTCGATGTTCAAATGTATTTAAAATTTTATTTTGTTAATAAAAAAATTAATAAAATTTATAAATTAGTGCAAAAAAACTGCTTTTTTGTAAATATCTCCGTAAATTATTTATTAATTTTAATTAAAAACATGGGAAAATAAAGATAATTTTGATATAAAAAAATGATATAAATACTGTCTATTTAAAATATAAGGGAAAAAACTTATAGACAAAAAATCACATTATGACCATAAATTATTGTTTAAAAAAAACGCAAGGTAAAAATGCGAGTATCTTTTCATCTATTCGTCATCTAGTAACCCCCACCTATGTCTTTAAAGCTTCAGATATCTGCGAAACATTTTTCGACCTTTTTTTTAACCAGACTGGGCTATAGTCTTTAAAGAACCTAATACCTCTTTAACCTGTTAACCGGTTATTTCCCTTTTTAATTACGCAACATGTAACGAGCGCGTACTCTTGCACTAGGGCGTGTCAATACGTCACGCCCGCATCATTTACAAATTACTTTTTTTTATATTACTTAAAATAGATGAAAAACTATGAAATATATATTTTATCGTTTATTAATATTTATGAAATACAATGGAAAAAACAAAATTTAAATAAATACAAAAATATGCCAGATACCAGCAATAAATTTTATTATATTTACAGGCAGTATAATTAATATAATTATTACTCGTATACTATTTAGATTCACAGTAAAAAGATAAAAAAAAAACTAAAAATTCAAAACTCAATTTTCGTGTGATATATTTTAAAACAATTGCTGATACATAATGCTACACTACAATCTGAACACCAGTAAGTAAATTCTTTTCTAGCATCTTTTTTGTAACAAACTCGGCATTTCCTGGATTTAGTTTTTCCTGTATCACTTTTCATTTGCTCTGGAAAATGCCTTTCAACTAAGCGCGATGGTTTAGGTGTATAGCTGCTTGTTGATGGCTTTGGGTGGGTGTTCACAATATTGTTATCAACTAATTTCTCTACACACTCTATCAAAAAGTGTAATCGATCTAAATGACCGTTATCCTTTTTGTATAAAATATAGCAACATATCAATCAACCGTAGAAACAGTTTTTTTATCCTATTACGAGTAGCCGTGTATGCCACCATAATTCCATCTCCCAAATCTACGCCGTCCATTTTCGTATTATAATCCAGGACAACGTTAGGTTTTTCTTGCCTCCTTCCCTTCTTTTCGATCATTTATTCTCTGTTTATTCTCATTGTTCCAACAATGTCTGTATTTTGACACAAGAGTTCAGCCAAATGAATTGAAGTATAGACATGATCTAATATATCCTTTATTCAGTAAATCATGTGTTAAATCCCAAACAATTCCTGATGATTGGTTTTCATGTGGGTAGTTCGAACCATAATTTTTGTCCTTTCCTGTGTATAAAATAATGTATCGAGATTGGCTTTCACTCATAATAAATAACTTCATGTCAAATCTAGCTCGTTTAGTTGCTATATATTGTTTCCAGGATAAATTCCCTTTCCAGAATAAAAGAGACTCGTCTACACATATGTCTCGTTCACAAACATAAAATGTTTTAAAGTTTTCAGACAAATTATTGATGGTTGGATCATATTGGTGAAAAATAATAATTTCAGTGATACATTCTTCCTCATTAGCTATTACCAAATTTAAAACTGAAGCTGTACAACCTTGACAATATCAATGACAATAGTAGGTTGTGTTAAAGATTAGTTTGAAAAAATAAATTGTAAAATGAAACATTGGGATTATCTCCAATAAGAAGAATTTGAACTTGCCATTTTAAATCGTTAAAATTAAAATCTCTACAAATGATTAAATTTTTGCTTCTCTACTACATTTTTCAGTAAATTTACACATTGATTTGATGTAGTAAAAGAAATCTTTGGTTTATAGATGACAAGAAGGCGCATAACAATTTTATTAAGAAAGGTAATTTTAAACATAAGAGATTCGATACCTTCCAGATTGCCTACAGTACTTATCTTTTTTTAAAGAAGCCATTATAAAAGTAAACATATACTCTGCCGATGGTCGATCTAACCGATATTTATGATAAATGGATTTTTTAACAGGTTATTAAAAGAAAAAAGAATCCCAAACAACTAGAAGGAATCAGTAACCATTATCCTACACAAGAAAGGGGATAAAGCAGATATAAAAAACTACCGTCCTATAACACTCCTCAATGTAATGTATAAACTCGTAACAAAAATTTTAACCAATAGATTGACGACAAAATTCGATGGATACCAGTCGAAAGAACAAGCTGGTTTTAGAAAGGGATTCAGCACAAGTGACCATTTACTAAGTATGAAAATACTTACAGAACGAGCAAATGAATACCACATTCCTCTATATATGGCGTTCATAGATTTCGAAAAGGCTTTCGACAGTGTCGAACATTGGGCAGTGAAAAGTTCTTTGATTAACAGCCGAATTGACCACAGATATACGGAACTAATAACCAATATATATAAGGAAGCCAAAACAACAATTAAAGTATATGAAGGAACAAAATCATTACAAATAAGTAGAGGCGTGAGACAGGGTGATACAATATCACCGAAACTTTTCAATCAGGCTCTTGAAGATACTTTTAAAAGATTAGAATGGGAAAAAAAAGGTATAAAAATTTGTGGACAACGCTTGAACCATCTAAGGTACGCTGATGACATCGTATTGATAACCGATAAAAAAGAAGAATTATTTGAAATGATGAAAGAACTGGACGTAGAAGCTGGAAAGATAGGCCTTAATATGAATTACAGCAAGACCAAAACTATAACAAATACAGATGAAGACATCACAATGAGAATCGGACAAGATGAAATAGACTAAGTTAAGGATTATATATCTTGGTCAAACTATAAAACTTAAGAAAGAGAACCAAACAGCAGAGATCAAGAGACGAGTTACACTGGCATGGGCGGCATTTGGCAAACTAAGCTACATTCTTAAAAACAAAAGATATCCACAGCATCTTAAGACCAAAGTATATAATCAATGCGTACTCCCTGTTCTTACGTATGGCTCCCAAACGTGGACATTTACAAAATCATAAAAACCCAAAGAGCAATGGAAAGACAAATGTTGCACATAAGACTGATGGATAAGAAGAGAAACGAGTGGATAAGAGAGAAAACAAAAGTGAGGGATTTTAGACAAGAAGTTGCAAAATTGAAATGGAGATTTGCCGGACACAATGTAAGACAAAAAGAAGACCGATGGAACAAAATTCTTATAAGTTGGAGACCGTGGGAATATAAACGAAGCAGAGGAAGGCCCCAAATGAGATGGGCAGATGATATCAAGAAGCACGTGGGCTCTAGATGGATGACTGTAGCGACAGACAGAGAAGAATGGAAAGGATTGGGGAGGCCTATGTCGTCCAAAGATGGACCGAAAAAGGCTAATTAGATAGATAGTATTTTGTTATAGCAAAAATGTGAATATCGAAAAAGAATAAGTAAATGACAAAAAGTCTGCAAACTTAGCATGTTAAGAACCGATATGATTCAAAGAACATAAATGTGTCCCTAATATGTATGTCCATGAATAAAATGTGATTCAAGGATGCCTAGATAATATTAAAATAGACTCCAGGTATACGAGGGTGGATTGATATAAAACTAGCCTTTGATATAAAAAATAAGTTTTTTGGAATTAAATCGTTTTATTTCTTAACTAGTCCCCTTTTACCTCGATACACTTAGTAAGACGATGTTCCAATTTTTTTATTCCATCCAAATAGTAGTTTTGCTCGAGCTCTTCAAAATAGGTCGAAGTTTCGCATCGTTTGTTGCGAGACGGAGTCCTCCGAGCCATTTTTTTAGGTTTGGAAACAGGAAAAAATCGCTGGCGGCAAGATCTGGGGAATACGGTAGTTGTTCAAGCAATTCATAGCCCAATTCGTGTAATTTTGCCATAGCGACGGCCGATCGGTGAGCTGGTGCATTGTCTTAGTCAAACAGCACTTTTTTGCATTCCAAACCGGGGCCTTTTCGAGTTTGGGACAGTTTGGCATCGAATCGATCCAATAATGCTGCGTAGTACTCACCATTGATTGTTTTTTCCTTTTTCTAAGTAGTCGATGTGGATTATGCCATTCGCATTCCAGAAAACAGTCGCCATCACTTTGCCGGCCGATTGTGCACTCTTTGCCTTCTTCGGCGGCCCTTCGCCGCGTTTGCGCCACTGTTTCGACTGTTCTTTGGTTTTCTTTGTGTAATAATGCACCCAGGTTTCATCAGCGGTGATAAATCGGCGAAAAAATCCCTTCGGATCGTGCCGTAGCATCGCCAAAAGCGTCTCCGAAGTGGTCACACGTTTTTGCATTTGATCGATTGTCAGCAAACGTGACACCCATCGCGCGGATAGCTTTTTCATATCCAAATGATGGTGAATGATGTTGTGTACGCGTTTGTAGGAAATGTTTAGGACCTCTATTAACTCGCGGAGCTTAATTCGACGATCTGCCATAATCATTTCATGGACTTTGTTGATAATTTCCGGCGTGGTGACTTCATTTGGCCTCCCGGGGAGCTTATCATCAAAAACACTCGTACGACCAAATTCAGCTTTCCAAAATTTTACTGTTGCTAACGAAGGTGCAACCTCACCATAAACGTCGTCCAGGTCGGCTTTGATTTGCACATTTGTTTTACCCTTTTTGTGGAGGAACTTAATCACCGAACGCTACTCAACTTTTTCCATTTCTCCCAAAGACACAAAATTTGCTTGCTTTTGACGGTTGTAAAAATCAAACTAATTGTTTTTAAAACTTAAAATTTTGACAGACGTCATGTCATGAATGGCAAATGTCAACACCGAAACTAATTCGGTATCAAGTAGCGCCATCTATCAAAGGCTAGTTTAATATCAATCTATCCTCGTATGTTACCATTGGGACAACGAAGTTGTTAATATGCTTTATTGTTAGTTCCTTGTTAGTTTTTCTAGTTAGTCTCGCACTTTATTCAAATATAAAAATAGGACAAAACTAAATTATGACCTGAGATACTCCTCAAATGAATAGAAGGCACCCGCCAGAAGATATATTCTAACTATTCTCTTAAATTTATTCAAATCAAGAATATTGACAGGTAGTGGACACAGTTATAAAATTTTATTTCAAGGTATCTAGTTCCGCTTCTAGACCTTTCAAATCAACCGAAATCTGGCATAAGAGCATCACAATTTCTAGTTTGATAAGTATGTTGTTCTAGATCTATATTTTGATAAACATGAGACAAGCACTGTGTGAGAATTTTCAGGTTTTTAAGAGACTACCAACAATCCTCTCGATAATCCTGTCCAGTGATTATTCTAATACATTTTCTCTGCTAAGATTGCATAAGTTAGTTGCAAGTGAAAGGTTTCGTATTTATGATAGTATTGTTAAAATGTTAATTATATCTTACTCTTACATTTAAAATTCAAAATAATATATCAATTAAAAATAAAAACAGAAACATATCAGTTTAGACACATTACTGCAAAAATTGCATAAATAAAAAAATTGTTTTGATACTAAGACATTGTCAGATATTTTTTTCGACGTTTCGGCAGGAAATCCATGCCTTTTTCAAGAAGTAATATTGACTAAGAAAACATTTTATCAAAGACTTTGACTTACCAAGCATACATGTATACATAGACGTCACAATTAAAATAATATTAAAAGCATAGGACAGTTATTTATACGTCCATGGGACAGACCCACTAAGTCACTACATGTAAAATGTATTTTAAATCTAATATGTAGTTTATTGATGTTAGTTTATCGTTTAAACGATGTTTGTTATTTTAATTCTGAGATTATCTTTTTGTGTGTTTTTAAATTAAATTAAAATATATTTTGTTTAAATTTTTGACATTTTTTTTTATCATTTATTGCGTCATTATTCTTTTTGATTTGTATAGACTCTAGAAGCTCCCTCTTCTGCCTGTTATATTCACTTTTTAGGATCTTGGTTTTGTCAAAATCAAATTTATGTTTCTTTTCGTTTTCATGTCACCGCCCTCACAAAACATGAAAACGAAAAGAAACATAAATTTGATTTTGACAAAACCAAGATCCTAAAAAGTGAACATAACAGGAAGAAGAGCGAGTTTCTAGAGTCTATACAAATCAAAAATAATAACGTAATAAATGTTAAAAAAGATGTCAATAATTTAAACAAAATATATTTTATTTTAATTTAAAAACATACAAAAAGATAATCTCAGAACGCCTATAATGTTAAAATAACTGATTGTTTAAACGATAAACTAACATCAATAAACAACATATTAGATATAAAATATATTTTACATGTGACTTAGTGGGCCTGTCCTATGATTTTAATATTATTTTAATTGTGATGTCTATGTCTACCTGTATGCTTGGTAAGTCAAAAGTTTCACTTTTAAACCGTATTGTCTTTGATAGAATGTTTTTTAGTCAATATTACTTCTTGAAAAAGTCAGATTTCCTGCCGAAACGCCGAAAAAAAAAATATGAAAATGTCTTTTATGAAGCTAAGCCCAAGAAAATCCACTAATTAATATTTATATATATATATATATATATAATATATATATATATATATATAATATATATATATATATATATATATATATATATATATAAACTCCTGAACAAAATTAACGCACCACTTTGATTAATCTAAATATTTACAATATGAACACAAAATAAAACTAAGTTACATTGAAATAATAATAAACACCTACAAATAAGTCCAATAAGTCCAACATGACTTTAATTAATTTGCCTTTTTGTTTCTTTAAAAAACTGTTTTTGCCGGAAATGCGTAAATAAGCTAGCATAACTCCAAATGCAAAAAAATCAGTAAAGTAACTCAATAAAATGCATCTGGGTCAACACTAATACCGTGTAGCCCCTCCTCTACTTCTTATGCCTGCATTTATGCGTCGAGGCATGCTTGATATAAAATGTTCAACAAAAGCTTGCGGAACATTCTCCAATTCTTCAATAACGGCCTCAATGAGTTGGTTGTATGAACTTCCAAACATGCATATGATGAACAATATCACAATAAAAAGCTTGTTTCTCAAAAGCACTTTGCTTTAGTCAGCACTTTTTATGAAAAGTTTAACTCACTTTTACTCTAAAACGAAGTTTAATACAATTTATTGTTAAAACAAGACTATTATTATCTTACATAACAACTGTCACTGTCAAACAAGGTCCACAGGCACCTTGTCGTACAGTAAATTATCAATAAATAAAGATTATTGAGAAAAATATTGAGTGGTGCGTTAATTTTGTCCAGGAGTTTAGTGTAGAAACAAAAAAATTAAGTTTTAGAAACTAAATAGTAAAACATCAGTATAAAAAATGTATACAAAAACGTAAAAGAGGATAAATGCTAATGGTTTTTAAGGGACTATTACCATGTAGAACGCTAAAAAATGCCACATTTTCACCAATTTTTTTGTCTATCTATTATACAGGTATGGAAAAAAATTATCTGAATCTAGGGCATTAAGACAACGCAACAAACTGAGAAAAACATTGTCCGAGAAAATAACATGTAACCACATGTCTGTGATAGACCCGTAAGCACTACGGCACAGAATAATAAACAATTTTATTATTCAAATAAACAATGTTTATTATTCTGTGACTATGGACAGTCTTGTCTGTACATTATGGCAAAAAAAGTTTATTTTTTAGATGGTCTGGAGAAATATTTCAACGATGTGATTACAAGATTTAAAAGCATGCCCATATCCTGGATTAAATCAACAGTTTCTTTAATCTCAAATTATAAAAAAAAACCAAATAAATTCTTAACCGCATAAATTAAAACTATTCTAAAAAATGAGAATTTTATAATTTTAATTAAAACTATTTTAAATTAAATTTTCAAAAAGTCCACCACGTTCAGCAAAGCATCCTAGCACCCTATCTATTGTATAATTGCCTTTGGTGTTCGATAACATTTTGGGTAGTATGATTTGAAAGACCTGAATGATTGTTTCACGTAATTCGTCTAAATTGCAGACACGTTCATGCTCATGTTGGTAAATTTGTTGCTTCACATAATCCCATACGAAAAAGTCCAAAGGTGTAAGATCAGGAGAGCGAGATGGTCCGTCTTGTTGCAACCAAATTTCATCCATATTAATAGGTAATGCTCGAACTGCTCGAATTATATGATTTCTCGGGACATCTAGGTATTTACGACGACACAAAGTTTCTCCAATGAAAACAGGGCCAATTACGTTGTCACCTAAAATACCAGCCCAGACGTTGACTTTTTGACGGTACTTATTGTGTTTTATACGGAACACTTATGTGCCTATTTTCTGTAGAGTGCCGTACGGTAACGGATATATTGTGATGGCCAGTTAAAGAAAAAGAAGACTTGTCTGTAAACAAGATTTTTATCATGAAATCTTCTATTTAAATGGGAATAAGCCACAATTAAAGGTTAAAGTACGTTTATTGACGTTTTAATTTCAACTTCGGAAATCGTTCTCTTCAGAACAATATGAAATCTTCGTCACGATTAGTGCGTTTCATCCAAAAAACACCATCCGACATTCATAATCAGCACGGAAAATTTCCTGAGTTTTTTGGGATTTGTAGGAATGGTACTTGTTTTTTTTTAATATTTCGTACAGTTCTAGCACTAATACTAGTTTCTCTTCAAATTAGGGTGCTGTTACAAGGAAAATTTATTTCTGCTAGACTACATGGGTACGGCAGTTTTTCGCTGTTCTCGTTCTTCATTAATTTCACGAGCTGGTTTATTTTCATCTTCATCACTATCCGTGCTTTTTCTACAATTCTTGACACAACCAGATTTTTCACATTTAAAAATAATGTGAATTGTAGATTCCAGAATAATACTTTTAATAATTTGAATTTTATGTTCAGTTGTAAAGGTTACCATTTTCCTTAACTTGAAATATCAATTTCTTTCTGTTTTTTTTTGCGAATAAAACCAGAATTATTACTAATAAAAAAATAAATGTATATTTGACGTTTCCGTTATCAAAACTGAATGTTACTTTGATATAACTAGAATTCAATCTAATGGGTGTTAAAACCAAGCTTGTATGTCCGTACTAATTGTATACCATATTGGGTCTCTCTCTCTGTTAACAGTACAATGTCATACTGTTCTTTTCTAATTATGCATGTTATATACAGTTTTTAGATTACCACAACTGTATATGGCCATCAAACTTATTTATATTATTATACAACTTTTGAAAATTACAAACATTTTATCATTGTTCTTTTATTTTGAAGATGGCGCCAAAAATTACTGCTCCATGGCGGACAGTTAATCTCTGGAACAGCAAATCTAAAATTCGAGAAGGGCTCTAAAAAAGAAGTACCCTTGCGTGATAGTTTACCAGAAAAATTGAAAATTCTTAAAAAACAATAAAATAGCTGACATTTGAAAAAACTGTTCAAAGATTGACCTTTTTTTCAACTTTTTTAAATCACAAACATTTTATTATTATTTTTTTTGTCAAATTGTGATAACTATCATAGAGAAAACCAAAACAAACAAAATCCATCAAGGTTTATTAAAATCGACCTACTAGATCTGTAGATAACTGTCAGCCAGTTTTAAAAACATAGTTTTTCTCAAATCTTTAATCTCCAGATCTAGTCAGTCGATTTTGATAAACCTTGATGCAATTTGTTTGTTTTGATTTTCTCTATAGTTTACCACAATTTGACCAAAAAAAAAAATAATAAAAATTTTTGTGAAGAAGATATTGGACATGTGTCATTTTTTAGCATTCTACATGGTAATAGTACCTTTAATCAAAGTTTCATAAATTTGTTAAAAAATGAAGACAAACTATTTTTGTTATTATCTATACACATCAAAATTATCTAGAGGACAAAGTAATCAAAGAGTAATTAAATGGTAATTTGACAATTTATTTGTAAAAAAAGTGAAATTCAACAAATCTGGCTGCTGCTTAACAATAAATTGTGAATAGCATTACTGGTCGTGGTATACAGAAGGTTTAAAAAATTGACAAAGATTTTGCATATAAAACATTGCTTTTGCATATAGTTTAGCAGCTCTTCCCTTGTCTGGAACACTAATCCTAGCTGTTGTACACATATTCCAAACCTGCTCAATGGGATTTAAGTCAGGGGATTGAGCAGGCCAGGGCAATACCTGAATATTGTTCTGCTCTAAAAATTTTCTAACAGTTTTCTCCGAATTGTGCAGAATATGGACTAACAATAGGTTCAAGAATATGATCTTGATATTTATTTGCTGTTAAAAATCCTTCAATATGAACGAGATCAGTTTGAAAATCCAGCTCAAACCATCAAAATTCCTCCTTGATGTCTGTCAACTTCTTGAACGGTTTACAAGCAAGATGCATTGCCCGATGTTCGCCATGATCTTCATGAAACAGGTCATAAACTAAACCTGGATTCATCTGTGAAAAGTATGTTTGCACATTCTTGTTGTTTGTTGCCAAATTTGATGTTCTTCTGCCCATTCTAATCTCCTTATGCAATTCCCACAGGATAATACTGAAACTCTAATGGGACATCTAGTGTGAAGATTACCCTCATGCAACCTATTCCTGACAGTTTGAGCAGAAACATTAATGCCATAAATGTTTTGAAGCTTACTTCTTAGCTAGCTAGCTGTAACATTGGGGTTCCTTAATGCCTGAAGGAAAACAAACCTGTCATTTGCTGGTTGTGTTGCTCTTGTTGGACCAGTGTGACCTTTTCTGACATCACCAGCTTCTTGAAAACGCTGAAATAACTGTCCTACAGTATTTTTGGTGGAATGCACACTCTGCCATGTCGCAGATATTCATACCACCCTGTATTATACCAATAGGTTGTAGCTGTGTTTCATGATCAAGATGATTTATTTGCATATTAATTTAGTTTAAACCACAATAACAAAAAATTCTAACCACACTTGCAGCAAAAATTGTACTGAATATACTTTTAAGTTGAATAGAAAAATTAGCTTTTTTTAAGATCAGCAAACACAAACCAATATAGTAAATTGAGATTTTAAGATATGTACAACTAATAATAAACAAATTTAATTTTAACACGAAAATATTGCTTCTTGAAAGTAAACAACTTTCATTTCTTATCCCTTAGACCATTTTGATGTGTGTATATGAGAATAATCCACAAGCTGTCACCAAAGAAATATAAGATTTACATCTTGTAATTTTAAATTTGAAAAATTTGTGTAATTATTTTAATAACGGCTGCCAATCTGGTGGTTGAAGCATTAAAAGGAATATGTTGTAGATAACTGTGGATAATTAACATAATAATAACAAAAATAGCATATACACTGAACATACTTTCAGAACAAAAGTAATAAGAATAAACTAACTTAGTTAAATGAACAAACTAACATATGAAAATAATTAACAAAAGAATACACTAGCTTATACTTAAATTTGACTAAACTAAAAATTGTTCTGATACACATATTAAAAATTCCACAAATTGGTCTTTTTTTTTCATCCGTTCCCTCCACATAAATTCTTGGAGGTACTGTGGAAGTAGGTGGAGGTCTGTGGAAGTTCTATACTGTCTATTGAGCATCTTCTTGACACGCATCCAAACGCTTTCAATGGTTTGTTTATGAATACTTTTATCATGTGGATCTACGAAGTAATTCTGAAGAACAGTTCGGTGCTCATACACCCCTCCACCCAGGAGACCAATGTTTCTGTACGCTTCCCATCCATCAGTAACAATTACTGTTCCTGGTAGAATAGTTCTAAAAAGAATATTACTTTATTCTATGACTAAATATTTGTAATATTAACATACCTTGATATAATGGGCAACAGGGTCTCTTCGTTCCGTGCTTGCACTGGAGTAAGGAACAATTTTCCAGTTTTCCTTTCTACTTCCCCAAAAACCCATTGCACTTTCCTGTAATGAAATTCGTTAAGTTCCACTGTGCGTGATTCTCCGTCCTCATTGAATCCCCCTAGTTCTACGGGATGTTGCTCGAAATATTTGGTGCAAACTTTACGGCACAAATTTAACCAAACGTTAACAGTACTAGATCTGCTACACAGCATTGCTTCTCTGCAGATTAGTTTCTGTGAGAACTCATTTGCAAATCCATAAATCACTATTATAATTTGGGAAATGGTTAGATGACTTTGCGCAAAAAACGATCCATCGCGTATAGATGTGGACTTCGAACACCCTTTACATTTCCACATATATTGGTTTATGCAGTTAGTACGTTTAACAAATGTCTTACTTATATTGCACATGTTACAGAATACACTATTTTTAATTAAATTACGCAATGCGGCCCACACTATACAATCATATACATCATTAACTAAAGGTGCAAGCAAACTAAGGTTCCAAAATTCTTCCCGCATTTGGTCACAAGTTAATTTGCTCTCTGGAACAACAATAAAGGTAGTCATTGCAATTATTTTGTTATCAACCAATACAAACATGCGTCTATAAGTCTATATTCCTTGCAAATCGCAGCAACCAGTAAACACAAACACTTTGACTGTCTTTTTGTGTTAACCCACAGCCACCTTTACTTCCGTTAACCACGTGTTGTTGTGTTGACTACTACAGTATGTACCACAAATAGTAGTTAAGTGGAATAAAACAAGTGGAGAGAGTGAGTTGCCTGGGCCCAGCCGTTCATAATGGCGGCGGCGCTACTAGACAGTGTTCGGAAACAGTAGGTATACCCAACTGTCTAGTGATTTTAGTAATTATTTTTTTTCGAAGTTAGTAACATTTTGACAGACTCGAAGTGGCTGGAAAATACTATACAACCAAGCATACGTGCTCTTAGTCAATAATAATGTAAACAAAAGTAAATAAAATAGAACTTTGCTGACAATCAATATTTATTTATTTACACCGTATAATGTATTGATAACAAATAATAAAATTATTTATTGTACAAAATAAAAAAGTGGGAAGAAATTCTACAAAATTAAGAAGTCAAAGTGAGGTTAAATAAGAATAAGACACAGCAAGTTCCTTATGTATTTACAACATTTACATAATTCGATAAATACATTTTAATGATCAACTTACCTCAACAGGGTTTTCATTCGGTAAAAAAAATGGTAGGCATCTTAAATAAACCTTTGTGCAGTTTTATTACCTTGTAATCTAGGAACAGCATCCTTACTAATCTAAAAATATTAACTTTAAAAAAAAATTTTTTAAAAAACATTTTATCATATTTATTTAAGAAAAACTTACCAACGCATTAGCTGATGGAACAAATGGAAAACTTTGACTATCCATAATAATAAAATTTAAAATATAACTAACTAATTAACTGAATAGAACTAACAAAAGAATTAAACAAAGATAATAAAACAATATTAAATTAAATAAACAACGCGAATAATACAAATATATACTACAATATTTTAAATTGTAACAATTCAAATATTATATTTTAAATATACAGGGAAAATTTGATGGGTTTAGTATACACTTCCACTATTTAGAATAATTCTTCTTTTTTTCAAAGAAAGAGGTCTGCAATAGTAGTATACTTGAGCTATTTATACTGAGAAGTAGGAATTGTTGTGTTGTAGGTTTCCTACAATGAGTCTGTCAAAATATGCCCTAGCTAAGCGAATAGACAATATACTCCATTCGCTTAGCTCGGGCATATTTTGACAGATTCATTGTCGGAAACCTACAGCACAACAATTCCTACTTCTCAGTATTAATAGCTCAAGTATAATACCAATGACGTATAATATATAGACTACGCAGTCCCCTATTCTCGCTATAGAATCGAGTGTCCGAAAGATCTCGGCTCAAGGTTGAAGGTATGTTTATTAGAACAGCGGCGTGCTCATTTATATGTTAATGACAATAATTATTTTTTTAATTAAAATTAAATATTTATGATTTCTTTTTGTTCCCGTAAGAGAAATAATTATTTTGATAAAATAGTATGGCATTTTACTAAAATAGTAAGTAAATAACTATCAACAATTTAAAATAAAATTTGCTTGTCACACAAAATGGAGTACGTCCATGATGTTTTCAAACACAAGATCAACTTCATGATGCTTCGTAAGAAATATGAACTTCGTGCATCTTCGTATCAAAACAATAAACAATAACAAAGGTATTCATGTTTTGGACACTTTTTAAAGCGTTCACCGAGTCTATATATTATACGTCATTGTATAATACTATTGCAAACTTCGTACTTTGAAAAAAAGAAGAATTATTCTAAATAGTGGAAGTGTATACTAAACCCATAAAATTTTGGGTAGTATATATTTAAAATTATATATATAGTTATATATATATATATATATATAATATATATATATATATATATATATATATATATATATATATAATATATATATATATATATATATATATATATATATAGTTGTAATGTAAAGCCTGTGGATTATCTCGTGGCGTGTACGTCATCGTGCGCCAACGGCCGATATTCGTCTGACGGTCGTGGTTACTAACGGATCTAAAAGCATTGCCACAAATTTTCTATCAACCGAAGCAAACGGATCGCTTCTACACAACGTTTAATAATTAGTCTAGTAAAAATAGTGTGTAGTTAGGTACTAAGTGTCTAGTAAAGTTAGTGTGTAAGTTAGGTATTAAATATAAAAACTTTTTTGAATTAACAGTTTATTGAAGAGTTTAACAATTTTCTATTTGCCGTAAATATATTTTTATTTACATTGTTATTTGTACAAAGTTATTTATAACGAATGAGTAATACCTATCTAATAAAAGTTTTCTACTCAGTGTTATAATAACCGATTCACTGTTGTTGATTTGTTCTTTCAGGAGACGTATTTGTTGAACTAACATATTTTATGTGCTGTCTTTGGTAACTTAACGCAAAGTCTAATTTTTTTCATAATTACAGATTTATGTTAGGAGTATAGGAGTAACTTATTATCAGTATTTATTTTCAAGAATATCAGTGAATACAGCTAGTCGAAACATTAATGGTAATATACAAAATTAAAGTCAAGTTGCATTACTAGAAAAAGCTAGTTTAAAACGTTTTTTCTAAATCACTTAGTGTTAACTAGCATAGCAATTATTTGTTACGGTATTTTAATTTGAGCATGTTATCACTGCTAAAATATATGTGTTATAATGAAGAAAAAATGTTACCATGACACAAACATATGATGAGTCTATAGCTATATAGACAAAATATACTGTGGTCAAATACAACAATAAAAACATTTATATAAACACACTTGCTTCATGCCACAAACAACCATTTGTTACAGAACTGCATAATACTTGTTGTTATAACAAATTATATTTTCTTAAAACTATATTTAAATGTTATACAAAAGAATATTTTTTCCATAAAATATGCAAGTTACATCCAAATACGTTTTACATTAATTAATTACGATAATTATTGCAATCAAATTTTTTCTACAAAAATATTAATATTTTTCTCAAAAACATATAAATCAGGTTTAAATAAATTAATTCCGCTAACTTAAGTTTGTTCCCAATTCAATTAGAAATTCCACTGTACTACGTTTAAACCCATGTTTTTACAATTCACTTATACAGCTCCTGTCGGACTTTGCCCTGCGCGCAAATATGACGTAGACGCCA
The DNA here is from genome assembly GCA_918026665.1 of Diabrotica balteata. Lineage (NCBI taxonomy): Eukaryota > Metazoa > Arthropoda > Insecta > Coleoptera > Chrysomelidae > Diabrotica > Diabrotica balteata. The sequence goes on along the minus strand of OU898277.1, from coordinate 147,720,271 downwards.
CGAGATAATCAATTTGCTATATATATATATATATATATATATATATATATATATATATATATATAATATATATATATATATATATATATATATATTTAGTTGTTATAATTTAGAATGTAGAATGTAGAAAATGGGGCGGCCAATAGAGCCTGATGCACTGCGACCTTTGCAGATCTATTGTGTTCCCCCCTTATTTTAAAGCACTTCATCTAGCTTGGTCCTCTTAATGAGACTCAACAGCCTTGATAGTGGCCTTTTCATGTAGCCTGGTGCTTCCGGTTTTTCCTCTCCGAGTTCTAGAAACCGCATTCGTGCGAGACCTTCGCAATGGCACAGAACGTGTAGAGCAGTTTCCTCTTCTTCCAGACAGAAACGACAGGTGTCCTCTTCTGTCAGGCCTATGAGACTCAAGTGTCTATTGAGTCTACAGTGCCCAGTGAGCAGACCCACTATCATTCTGACAGTCCTGCGTCTGTGCGAAAGTAAGTCTGCTGTAAATTTAGCCGAATGTTCTTTGATGAACTGTTTGGCCTGCCTCTGTCCTGGTGAGTTGTTCCACCACTCAAGAGACTTCTGTTGCACCCATTTGTGTATGGCTGCCCTTTTTATCGTATTTGCGATTCCAAAGAAGGGTTCCGGACCAACCAGTGGCGTAGATGCGCCTTCTCGGGCCAATTCGTCGGCCTTCTCGTTGCCACGATGGCCCTTATGTCCCGGCACCCAGGCAAGTGTCAACCTGTTTCGACTTCCTACCTGAGAGAGGACATCCAAACAGTTCCATACCAGCCATGAATCGACCTGTACCGAACTGAGAGCCTTTAGAGCCGCTTGACTATCCGAATAGATAACGATGGAGTCGTTATCTACATTTCGGCCGATTAGTTCCATAGCGCACCTGTGTATAGCAGCTAATTCGGCTTGAAATACGGTCGCGTATGTTCCTAGACATACCCGGACTTCCGTCCTTGGTTTTATGCCATATATTCCAGCCCCCGTACCTGTATCCGTTTTGGAGCCGTCCGTATACCATATTGAGTTTGCTGTTAGCGGCGGACCAGTTTCCCAGTCCTCTCTTTTTGGTATTGTAATTTGAAAATTTTTGTTAAAACTATACCTCGTAACCATTCGGTCTACAGGCATTCCTAGAACGGGGTCTGCCTTTATGTCCTGGTATAGCCTTAAGTTATCAGCTCCCTGCATCATACTTATTGGAGCTTGGCCTTGGATCAACCGATGTACTGTTGATCTGGCTTCACTCTGTATGTATATATGTAGAGGTGGTAGGTTTAGCAGAACTTCTAGCGCGTCCGTTGGGGCTGTTCTCATGGCTCCTGTAACACTCAAGCATGCAAGCCTTTGTGTGCTACTGAGCAATCGAATCGCCCCGGACTGTTGCGTTTTGTTCCACCACGCCACTGAACCATAAGTTATCATGGGCCTTATAACCCCTTGTGTATAACCAGAGGTTCATTTTAGGATTTAACCCCCAATTCTTACCACACATTCGTCTACATGTGTTCAGGGCCATAGTGGCCTTCTGTGTGACTTTCTGAATGTGTGCATTCCATGTCAGCCTCTGGTCGAATATTACACCTAAGTACTTGGCCTGACTTGTGAATGGGATTTCTACTCCCTTGAGCGCTAGTGGTTGTAAGCCTTGCAGTGCTCTTTTCCTGGTGAAGGGAACAACAGATGTTTTTTTTAGGGTTAACCTTCAGGCCTTCTTCCTCACACCAGCTGTCCACCATCCTCAGAGCGACTTGAAGTCTCTCCGAAATTATTTTGGTAAAGCGTCCTCGGACTACAATTACCAAATCGTCCGCATAACCCAGGCAGTAAAAACCCTCCCTGGACAGTGTATTAAGTAGGTCGTCAATAAGCGTAGCCCACAGTAATGGGGATAAAACTCCTCCTTGTGGGCAGCCGCTTTCTGCCTTCGCTTCAATAGTGGCTTCACCTAACGAGGACACAATGATCCTGTTTGTTAAGGTCGCCTTTGTCCACTCGCATATGAAGGCAGGAACTCCTCTCCTTTTAAGCGCGTTCGTTACAGACTCGAAGGAGACGTTATTAAACGCTCCCTCTACGTCCAGAAACGTCGCCACCGCTATCTCCTTGTCATCTAGCGACTTTGAGAGCAGTCTGTTAAGATCATCCAGCGCCAAGTCAGTTGACTTTCCTGGCTGGTATGCATATTGGCGATCGCTAAGTGGATTCTCCATCAGCACTTCGTCCCTAATATACCTGTCTATCAATCTTTCCAACGTTTTTGCTAGGAAAGAGGATAGACTTATTGGTCTGTATGACTTGGGGGTCTGGTCCATTACCCTACCAACCTTGGGGATATATGTGACTTTCACCCTTCGCCATGCGGTTGGAATATATCTCCATGCCAAACTAGCTTTGAAGATCTTTGTTAGATGCGGGATGATCACATCCTGTCCCTTCTGTAGCAAGACTGGATAAATCCCGTCCATTCCAGGTGATTTGTATGGCTGGAATTTATTAATGGCCCACCTGACTTTTTCCGGTCTCGTGATGTCGGTAGCTAATTTCCAGTCCGCCTTGGTCGGCCTTCTGGTATGAGCCACCTCTACCGAAGGATTATTGTCAATGGATGAGCTGGAAAATGTACCTTGGTGAGCATTATTAAGCTTTCCTCCAGGGTTTCTACATACGTTTCGTCCTCTTTCTTCAAGAGGCCGACCTGATTCGCAATACCATCCTTAGCCAGGACCTTGTGGATTCTGGAACATGCGGGAGCCTGTTTGACTTCCTCGCAGAACTTTCGCCACGAGTCTCTTTTGGCTTTTCGGATCTCCATATTATATTGCGTCAGTTTTTCTCTATAAATGGCCCAGTCCTGGTTGAATTTGGCTTTATTGAATAGCCTTCTTACATCTGCCCTAAGCTTTTGTAAGTGTTCATTCCACCAGGGTGTGTTTTTCTTTCCTTTCTTTTCTCTCTCTGGACAATTCTCCTGGTAAGCGGCCAGAACAGCTCCCCTCACCGTTTCGACTGTCAGTTCGAGATCTTCCGTATCTTTTATGGTGCCGATTCCTCCCTCAAGAGACTTCTCGAGTGAGCCTCTATAGCCTTCCCAATCCGTCTCTCTCGGGTTCCTGAACCTTGCCACCATTCGAGTCGAAGTAATTAAATCGAATCGAATGTGCATATGGTCGGAACATGAAGGTTCCTCTGACACATGCCAATTCTTTATAGTATCGTACGTTTTTTCACTGCAAAGTGTTACATCTAAGACTTCTTTGCGCGTGGCCGTAACGAAGGTAGGTTTATTTCCTATATTGGCTATTTCTAAAACCCATGCTTAAAATGAACTGTAGTAAAGACTCACCTCGACTGTTGATGTTCGTACTCCCCCATGCCAGATGGTGGGCATTGGCATCACATCCCAGTATTAGATGAAGGTTCTCCCTTCGGCTGTAGGTTATAACGTCCTCTACTATGCCTGGGCGGAAGACCTTCTCTCCAGCGAAGTAGGCAGAACAGACCAACCATCTTTTACTACCTTCCTCGGTGGAAGCGGTTAAAATACCTGTAGCAAAGTCTCCGGAGCAAAGATCCGGAATCAGTGTACAGTTTACTTCGTTACCATATACAATGCATGCTCGAGGTGTCTCTCCTTTCGCATCGTATAGTAACTTACCTTGTTGCGGCTTCAAGCCTGCAACCTTCCCTTTGTGGAGCCATGGTTCCTGCAGTAGGGCCAAGTCCAGGCCTTCCATGTCAAACCTTCTGCACAAAACCGCCGACGCAGCTTTAGCATGATGAAGGTTGACCTGCAGGACCTTTACTCTACCTTCCTCTAAACTGAAGGCTAACTTTCGGGTTTTCCCGTGTCCTCTACCCCTTCCATGGGAGCGGCCACCCGCTCAGTGGCTTCTAGCCTTCTGGGCGGGTTTGTAGCACTCCCCTGCAAGTCGGTACGGACTTCTTTCGGGATTATTCCTTCTTTAGCTCCTTCCCTCGACTTATCATCCTTAGGGCGAGCCTTGTGTTTGGTCGAAGTGTTAACCTTATTTGGCACTGCTTTAGAGCTTTGCCCCTCTGAAGGTTTGACTTCTTTTCTTTTTTGCTTAGCCTTGACTGCCGAGGTTGCGGCAGTTACGCCTTGCAACCCCGATGGTCCGGCCTCTGCAACCTTCTTAATGTGCCCATCATCCTTGACACGGAATTTAGTTCTTCCGATGCCAAAGTAAGGACACATTTGAAGTTTTTTGAGTTCCTCAAAGGACTCTTTGTCCATTGAGAAGACCCATACCTGCCCTTTTTCTGCAGGTGTTTTGCCCAAAACGGTCCATAAAAGGGTGTTGAGCTTTCGGTTGCTGACCCTTAATCGAGTCAGCACACTTTCCGCCTCCAACCTCTTTCCGTCTTCGCCTGGGATGTAGACAGTGCAAGAACACGGCCTCTCGACTTCACTCTCGTCCTTAGCCTGGAGGCTTGCACCTTCCCAAGGCTTCAGAGTGGGAGTAGTGTCCCTGAGCCATTGTGCGCTTGCACTATCCGCGCACGTCATTACCAGGTAACCGGGCTTGAACGTGCTCTTTAGCAGCCTGATTTGCGGCCCTTCTTCTGGCGTTCTCTCCAGAGCCTCTAAGATGGATGTTTGCACTGCCTTAAGCTTTGTGGGTTCCATCTTGACTCCGGGGAAGCCATCACATACTACCGCCACCTTTGCCGAGCAAAGGGCTTGTGTAAAAGTCATTTCTGACTTCCTCGGCCTCTTTTTGGCTTCCGCTGGCGGCGTACTGTGGTCCGACCTTTGTCGCTTCTTTGTAGGCTTTTGCGTAGCCATTTCCAGCTTTTGCTCCGCCTCCTCTTTAGACTTAGGGGGATTGTCCTCCTGTCGTCCAAGCACCTTGGTGAAGTTGGCCTTGATCACCGAGCGCTTGGCTTCAATGTAATCCTGGCCTTTTCCCACCAGATCCCTTACTTTCTTCTTGGAGGCCCCGGCCAGCCTGGCCTCAATAACCTCCTCGTCTGTCATTAGATCCACCTCCTCTAGGGAGGTGACTCTGACCGCCTTCCTTTTGGTCGGCTTCGCTATCTGCGTAGTAGTGCCTTCAGGGCTTTCTACTACGGGTTGTTCGGGAATATTGGTTTCCATATTACTTTCCATATTGTTCCCACGAGTAGCTAGGGAATTGCAGTCCACTCGAGCAGAGCCCCGCATGCCCGAGTAAGGCTAATTACTGTGAGGTGTCGCCTGGTTCCTCACAGGAATCGCTCTCGACCAACTACGCATGGCCATTCATCCTTCGCCGCGATAACTTCCAGCTTGAATTGCGGATTTTTTAAAAGCTGGTTTTCTCCATCTGGACTCTTCTGTTTGGGTTACCATTCCATAGCCAAAAGGTCCCCGTTTTTGGCGCCGGGAATTCGCAATTCATCCTTCCGTGAGGATAAGGACTAGTCGGTGATGCATGCTGAGATGCAGTTGGGCTGGTCTTCTCTTCTACTGGTATTTATTGGTGTCACCTATTTGGCGTCAGTGACCCCACCAGTGCCTCGCCGACAATTTCCGAGCTAAGAGCTTCCTGTTGGGGTGTGAGGGGGCGGGAAGTTGGATAGGGTGAGTCGGCTACTCCTAGATAGTCTATCGAGGAAGGTTCGAAAAGTGTGTGTGTGTGTCAGGAGCGAGGGCGGGGTCCCCGCACCGGCAGACGCGTCTAATGCGTGGGACCCCACCGCCGCTGGGTTTTGGAGCTTGGCGACTGAGATTAGAGAAATTTGGAGTAGCCATGTTATAATTTAACATAAATATTTATTATATGGTGCAGATAAATAAATATTGATTGTCGGTAATTCGAAAAGTTCTTAGTTTGTTTACTATTATTATTGCCTAATGAATACGTGTGCTTGGTTGTAGAGTAATTTCCAGCCACTTTTAGTCTGTCAAAAAGTAACAAACTTCGCAAAAAATAATTACTAAATTTACTAGACAGTTCGGACTGGGAATAGCGAACCGAGTATATGACACAAGAACGGTTAAGTCTGTGTCTGTGTTATCTGTGTTTATTGTATATATATATATAATATATATATATATATATATATATATATATATATATACAGTATAGGTAAAAGTTTATGGTCGGTATGGACCTTACATGAGATGGAGTGAGAAACAACTGTTTAAAAAGAGAGAGATATATTAGGTGTCCGCCTTTTATATCACCGAACATAAATGAGTGGATATGGAGTGGATATAATAAAAAGGGGAAATTCAATGTTGCCAAACTTATTGGTTTTATTTGACCTGTTGTCTTTTTCGCATTTGAACAATGCTCCAAGATAATGAAATTTAGGCGAAATGGATTTAAATGGCAGCTTATTGTTTTTTATTGGGAATATGTCAGAATTTTACTTTACAATAAGTGTAATATATCATTTTGATTTATACTTCGGAAATCGTTTTATATAAATAAAATTTATTAATGTTTGGTATTTTAAAAACGATTTCCGAATTAAAAATCTAAACATCAAAATAAGCTTATTTTAAAGTGACATTATGCCTTATTTCCAATAAAAATATTAAACTGCATATAAATAAAAAAGCTTCGTACAAAACTATTTGCCAACGTGGCGTGTCGCGTGGTCAAATCACCGAATCAAGGGGTACACAGGTATTTACGAATAGAGGTGGGTCATTGACGTCGCAAAACCGATTTTCCTAAACAAGTAACTATGATTTTTTAATAGTAGTTTCAAGTAAGAAACTACCTACATAAACAAACATAATGGCTATTATCGTTTATGTGTATATTTATTGAAGTGAAGGAAACTAATAAAAGATTTTATTATAATTTGAAAACTAAACTAAACAATGCAAATAGTAAATCGTACCTACGTTTACATTACACGTTATTATTAAATCACGATTCGCCTAAATTGACATTTAAAAACATAAGTTTTTGTACTTTACTTCTTATTAACCGTGTTTTTCTTTTATTTAAAATTAAACCTAATTTTGTACATGTGTTCACATTTACAATACTTTATGAATATAGTGGTTAAGTTAGGAGATACATGGAGATGGTTTTTCCACCATTGTAATGGACTCTCGCTACAGGTGTACGTTTAGATGAGTCATGTCCAATTAATTGATCAAAAATACACCGTGGACTTAAGTCATCTTTATCGGTTTCTTTTTCTTATACTGGTTGATTTTCAATAGTATAATCTTCTTGTTCTTTAATTATAGAAGTAACCAGCTTCTTAACTCTTTCTTTTGTTTTTTTTAGCGTCATTTTTATCAGAAAATCCCTGCACTTTAAATCGTGAATCCATAAACGTACATAATGACAATAAGCCACTGTATTCTATCCCTCTAAATCTTTTTGCTAAAAAAGAGATTAGTAATTATCCCGTAATTAGTAATAAAAACCCGTACTACGTCGGATACTATGGATGTAAGGTTACTGTTTGCTAAAATTTTATTGCAAGATTTTTGCAGGCAGGGTACCAGAACAATCACTAAACTATCATTCAAGTCTTTTTGGCCACTCATTGTACTTGTTATTTCTTTAAAAGACCGTAAAATTTGGGACAATTACGAAAAAATAATCCAGTCTTCATTATTTAGATTTGGTCTAAGTCTAAGTCTGTATTATTTAATACCGATGTGGAACGGAAATACACGCCAGTACACCGAAAATATCAAAATACAGAGAGGAGTCCGCCAGTGTTGCGTGCTGTCCCCACTACTTTTCAATGTCTACAGTGATCGGTATTTTAAGAAGCGCTCTCAGACTCAATAGAAGGTATATCTATCAATGGAGAAGTTTTGAATAACTTACGTTTTGCAGACGATACAGTAATAATTACGGATAACAACAATGATTTACAGAACCTAATGCAACGCCTTAATGAACGCTGTCATGAGTACGGACTGAAGATAAATTTAAAGAAAACTAAATGCATGATGATGACTAAATCTGCACAAATATCCAATTGACTATTGAAGATACTGCAATTAAGAGTGTTAATAACTATAAATACTTAGGAACATGGATAACAACAGATGTAGACCAAACCAAAGAAATTAAGACACGTATTGAAATAGCACGTACATCATTTATTAAACTTAAAAAGTTTCTTTGTTGTCGGGATATAAGGTTAGAACTACGCCTGAGAATGCTTCGATGTTACGTGTTCTCTACTCTTCTTTATGGTCTGAAAGCTTGGACACCAAAACAAGTTCATCTGAATAAGTTGGCCGCCTTTGAATTTTGACGTTACAGAAGAATCCTACGAATATCATGGATTCAAAAAATGTCAAACATTGAAGTAACTAGAAGGATAGGAAATGAGGCAGAAATAATATTAACTATTAAAAGACGAAAACTTGAGTACTTGGGACATGTGATGAGAGGGCAAAAATACGCATTCTTACAACTTATTATGCAGGGCAAAATCCGAGAAAAGCGAAATGTGGGAAGACGAAAAATATCCTGGCTTAAGAACTTAAGGGAATGGTTTGAATGCAGTAGTGCAGACCTTTTTAGAGCGGCAGTCAACAGAGTCGGCATAGCCATGATGATTTCCAACCTTCGATAGAAGATGGAACTTAAAAAAGAAGAAGTGAAACGGATTGCCTCTTCCAACTCAGTCATTCTTTTTAACCTGTAATAGGTGAAGTTCTACCTAGTTTCCACGTCTTGGATTGGCCGTTTGGGAACTTTGTTATGTTGTAATTAATACTTTAAAAGCCTTTCTGAAGATAAGGTACTTTTTTTTAATGTTTTTTGCAGAATTGTCGAAAAAAGGACTTTTTATTTTTCTATTATCAAATCAGTTTTGACATAACATTCCTGAAGTAATGAATCTAACAGTTTTTCTTGTTGGCGGTTTATATCCAGGAATCCACCCTGCAAACTTTTTAAAAGCTGGTTCTTCACCTATACAAAACGGATGAAACGAGTCTTTGCATAAGTTTAGTAAATCAATAAGTTTAGTCAAGAAAAAGAAACTGATAAAGATGACTTAAGTCCATTGTGTATTTTTGATGAATTAATTGGACATGACTCATCTAAACATACAACTGTATCGAGAGATATACAAGAAGTCGACATGTATTTGTCTGATAATATATTACCCACAATAAATTTCGAACGGAGATTGGAACTGTCCATTACCGTGGTGGCAAAACCATCGCCATGTATATCCTAACTTAGCCACTATATTCATAAAATATTGTAGAATTGTAACAAAATCTTTTCCTTGTGAACACATGTTTAAAATCTGGTTTAATTTTAAATAAAGGAAGAACACGGTTAACAAGAAAAGTAGAAAAACTTGTTTTTAAATGTCAATTTAGACGATTCGCGATTTAATAATAACGTGTAATGTAAATGTAAGTACGATTTAATGTAAATGTAAGTACTATTTGTATTGTTTAATTTATTTTTCAAGTTATAATAAATATATCCTTCGTTAGGTTCTTTCACTTCAATACTTATACACATAAACGATAATAGCCAATATGTTTGTGTACTCGCTAATTTGAATCAACTAGTTACAGTTTACGAAAAACGGTTCCGATAAAAATTTAAAAAACGGGAGGACCCACCTCTAGTTCTTTAGGTATATTAGGATCGGAACCAGAGAATATGTAAAATATCTCTGATCGGAACTATTCGTCTCACTAATGGCCAATAGGTGTTAAAAATATTTGAGGAGGGGAGACCAAGGGGAAATATGATTGTTATCTCTGTCTATTCGCTGAAAATATGATTTTATATCTGCGTTAGATATCCTGTTAAATTTTACCATACCGACCATAAAATTTTTCCTACACTGTATATATATATATATATAATATATATATATATATATATATATATATATATATATATATAATATATATATATATATATATATATATATATATATATATATATAATATATATATATATATGTTAATTACATCTACGTCTATGCATATCCCCCGTAAATAAAGACAACCAAAACACCAAGGCACCGAATAATAAACAATACCAACGCCAATATACTTTTCTGTTATGACAAGTGACAGAAACTGTCAGAAAAATAGAATTTATTTCCCTAAAATTTTGAGGTTTTTTGATATACCAACCAGTTCAATCTTATATCTCTATTCTTTACTTTAATGATAAACAATCATTAATGTAGCGTGTAACATTATTTAAATTATAGGTATGATTGGGTCATGTAGTTAGTTAAAGACTGTATATTGGTAAGTGGTTACTATTTATTTATTTATTCAAAATTGTAGTTTTTCAATTATTTGTTTACCTCCTAAATATATTGAAATAATCAATTGTAGTTAGTCTTAGTATTTTTTATTAATTATTGTTTAATATTTTTAGATAATAATAACAATGCGATTAAAAAAGGCTGTGGTTGTCTTTGGCTCTCTAATATTGACAGCAGTGTTATTAATGATAATATCTGCAAATTATTTGTCTATGTTTCCCAATAAAAAATCAACAATTGTTGAAGATTTTGCTGAGGTAGGTAAACATCATAAACATATACATATTTCTCTGTAAATATACCTATTTTGTGGGAAGGACAAATTAGTAACACTTTCATTCAAAATTTTATTCAATTTTAATATTCATGTAAATTAATGGTTTTATTATATTTTTTACTCAAATAGGTATTAATATTAACATATGGATCACATTGGTTTATAGTTTATTTTAAAAGGAGAAATGAGATACTAAGAGATATCCTTTTTAATGAACAAGCTACAAATTAGGATAATGTTGATGACTCCATATTATATATTAAGTTACTCTCATCTAAGCCTCTCTTTTATTTTTGTCAATACATTTTTAGTTTCTGTTTTGTTAACAGATTTTAAACTTTTTAATTAGATGTTAAAATACTTATGTATTCTTTGGTGCTGTTGAATTTCTAATGTCTCACATTTGATTTCTGCATCTGTTGAATATTTTACTGTCTGTAAAACCACTTATCTATAAAATATAAAATATGTCAAAATATAATGTAATTAATATTGTAAGATTAAAAAACCCTATTTACAAAAACAAATGATATCTCTGGTTTAAAAATTTAGTGAAAAAACCCACAAATTTGTTGATAAGTGTAGATAAAAGATTTTAGTGATATTTTAACTGTTTGAATTTTTTGCTTACTATGATTGAAAAATAAAAAGATTCTAGTATTATGGAAGCAAAATTGCACTGTTTTCCCTTAATCTACATTAAAACAAGTTTTTTTAATTAGTAATATATACTAGATTATCAGTAGAATATATACAAAGGAATAATAAATAAAAAATATATATTTTCATGTAGTGTTTTCAGCTACATTTCAGTTAAGTTGTTTTAATATTGTTTATTTTTAAGAATATCCTGTTCTTTAAGTTATATATGTTATATCTTTACATTGCATAATAATGAAATAGTTTTTCAGGTATATAAGCATTAATTTTGTCAGATTTTAACTATAAATTCGTATATTTGTTTAATGTAATCGTCTAGATATGAAAAGGTTATTGCTTCTAACACTTTTATTGCAATTTGGCACAAAAACAAATCAATGGTGTTTATTGCTATATAAAAAATTCTTTGATTTGTATAATCATATACATAGATATATACAGAGTCTCTGGAAATAAGGAGGAATTGAGCAGCTGTGATATTGAACAGCATTGAATAAAACATGAGAATTTATGAGCATTAATTGAAAAAAGTGGATAAATATTTTTTTGTAACACTGTATCTTTTACGCTCATATGGGTTGTAAACCAACATTTACAATCTACACCCGACATATTTTTATTATATTGTGCAATAGTCTCAGGCTATTCTTTTTTAATACTTCTTCTGTTCGAAACCGTAACTAAATCACCAGAATACTATGTAGTAATAAATGAAACATCCCTTTATCATGCCACTTTTCCATAAGAACACCTGAATTGTTATTACACTTTAGAATTATTTCACCTCTCTTGAGTCTAGAACTTACAACTTCATGAGAATTTCCTTTACGGTTCAGTTGTTATGTTCCTGTGCAATAAGTGTTCCGTTTGAGAAGAGCAACCAACAATGTGTAACTATTGTAGAAATTGTACATCTCCGTTAGTTGAAAAACAATGTCTGATGTAAGCTCCTTTCACTATATTAAACTTTTGCTCCAGTATACACAGCTATTTTTAGAGTAAGTCTGTTAGGTTTAGCCAGAAGATAAAGTTTCACCCCATACTTATGCCGTTTGTTATTTATATACTGCCTGAACTGCAGTCGGCCTCTTCACAAAACCATTGATTCATCAATACCTACATTTTTAGACGGATAATATATTTGACACATTTTTTGGTTGAAGTAATCGACAATAGGTCTCAATTTATACAATTGATCTTGAGGAAATGTATCTCCAACACCTGGATTTTTTACAAAACGTAGGCAATGTAAGATTAACAGGAAACAATTTCTTCCCATATAGTTACTGAAGCAAATAAAATTGAACAATTTGTAATCATCAATTTTTGCAATCCAGTAATCATTTATTTGGTTAATTTTAATTGTTCCCATATGAAAACTAAACCAAAAAATATATGCAATTCCCCTACAGTAATAGGCTTCCACTCCGTTATTCTAGATTTCTATTTTCCAGCAGAACTTAAGAAAATTTCTTCAGCATATCTATTTGTTTCGTTAACGACAAGTCGAAAAAATGTGTCATCTGCAAAAAGATTAAAATAATCTTTTATTTTAATCGTAAGTCTTGCCTAAAGGTTGAACTAATAATCCACAATTTATTTATTTATTTATATACAGCATCCATTTACTTACAATTTTTACAAAGTTACATCTTAAAAACAATATATTATTAAAATAACAATCACAAGTTTTACAAAATTACACCTTAACAACAATAAATTATTAAAATAACAAACACCTCAGAATAATACAAACATATAAGAATAATACAGATGTACAACCAACTTATTGTAAGATACTTTTTAGTTGTTTTTTAAACAAACTAATTTTGGAGTCAAAAATATCTATTTGTCTTGGCAAGCTATTAGCACTCCGGACCAATCGTGTAGTTGGTTCATTGATACCATAATTAGTGTGGTGAAATGGCACCGAAAAGATTTCTGATTGTCTGTTGCTTCTACTAGGAACTTTAAGACTAACAAGCGATAAGAGTTGAGGACAATCTATAAAAGCATTGATAACTTTGTGTAAGAAACATAAATCTAAAAATGTCCTCCTTGACTCAAGTGTTGGTAACTTAAGACTATCTCTTACCCAACTATCTCTTACCCACTGATAGTTGTATTCCTCTCTCCTGTATCCACTCTTATAGGCTGCTACCCTCAAAAATTTATTCTGGACTCTTTCAATCTGTTGAATGTAACAGTGGTATGATGGGGACCATACAACTGATCCAAACTCAAGAATGGGCCTAACGAGACCACAATAAAGTCTTCTAAATGTAAATAAAGACAGATCCACAGATGTGCGTTGGATAAATCCCAGCACTTTCATCGCTCTGTTTGTTACTTGGTTAATGTGGCTTGAGAATGACAGTTTGGTGTCTAACCAAATTCCCAAATCTAATACTTCATTTTTCGAGACTAATGGCAAGTTATTTATGTAGTAAACAAATGTAATTGGATTTCTTTGCCTCGAGAATGTCATTTTATGACATTTGTTTATATTGAGTGACATTTTGTTTAAAGTGCACCAATCATAAAACAATTTAAGATCTTCCTGTAATATAACAGCATCATTCCAGGATTGAATTTTTCTAAACAGTTTTACATCGTCAGTAAACATAAGAACACTACAATTTTTGATTTGTTGTACTAAATCAACGAGAAACAAGCAAAACAAAACAGGGCCACAATGGGAGCCTTGTGGCACGCCTGATGGAACTGTTATTTCAGTTGAAGTGTCACTTCCCACGTTAACTGTTTGCGTATGGCCACTAACAAATTCTGTAATCCACTGAAGAAGGGGATCCAAAATACCCAAAGCTCTTAGTTTTTGTAAGAGGACCCCATGGTTTACCCGATCAAATGCTTTGGAAAAGTCAGTATAGATTGAGTCACCTGGCACCCCTCTTCAAAGCTGTTATATATATATATATATATATATATATAATATATATATATATATATATATATATATATGTATATATATATATATATATATATATATATATATATATATATATATATATATATATATATGATTGACTTACAAAACCAGGTTGGCAACTGTTGACCTCCCTCTCATAAAGCCAAATTGTTCAGGATTAAAAATGCCTCTATAACTCCATGTCAGTTTCTTACTGTAAATTGTAAATGTAAATTTCCCGTAAAAATGATATTTTGTTTGATCAGAGGTGGATTGTCCCATATATAATTATTTTGATTAGTAAATATCGGTAGCTGTACCTCAGCATCGTTGTTAGTATTTTCATGGTTAGAATGCTGTGACTCACAATTCAAATCTGTCAAATCTATTAAATCTTTATCGTTGGCTTACTTGCTTCAATATTAATTGTTGTAATTCTTCATCCGTTAAAGTTTCTTCAATTTGAATTATGTTCTTTTTTTAACGCCAGACGGACCAGGGTTATTGCCAGAAGCCATAATCAAACACTTTTAATTACTTACAAAACAAAATCCTAAATTTCGAACCGATATGAAATTTGAGACACAATAAACCTTCTTGCAGGCCACAGTGGCGTGACCGGCAGTGAATGAGTTAAAGACAATGCTGTGGTTCTGAAAAGAACTGTTTTAATACATATACAACATCCACAGCGGTAATATTTTAAGATCAATATCATTCCTGAATCCACAATCCAATTCAGAATCTTCTTCATTTGATTGTAATCAATGGCTAAGTGAGATATGTGACTGGCATCAAGTATTTTTGTCTCTCCCAGTATTCATTTATAATATTTTCTGCATGGCTTACATAAATCTTCCACTTTTATGTGTAAGTAACCTTAAATTTAACCACAATTATTATCTAATAATTACAGTACTGAACTGTTTTTATAAGTCTAATTTATTTACTTTATTTCCCTTATTCTAATTCACTAAAACACAATAATTTATATCAATTTATTATACCACTTATTCAATACAACGATTTATTTTCGACTAACCAACTGTTTACATAAAATTTCTATTTATACTAAATAGCGTTATTGTGGAGGCGGGTAGAGACCTTCCGGAATTTACGCCGTGCAGTCAGACTTGGTTTTTATCGGTGGGTCAAGCCCGTGGATCTTCTTTCTAGAAAATACTTGAATGAAAAATGAGAATAAACAACATCTTTACAGGTTTTTAATATGATTCATATTTTACGCAACAGTACTCTTGAATTACATGTGGTAATGCTTCTTTCCAAATACTTAATACAGTACTCTCTTTTACACCGGCAGAAGTTATTTTAGCATCATAATATCTTTTAAAAACAGACCAAACATTCTCGATTGGGTTAAGCTGGCACTGATATGGAGGCAATCTCAACACTTGTTTACCATGTTGAAGTGTCAGTACATCTAATCTGTAAAATTAAACAAATATAACCTCATTTATTAAATATATCTTAATACATACTTGAAAATTTTATCTGGTAAATGTTTCTTTACAATCTCCATTAATTCAAGTTTCAACATGGTTTTTGAAAAATCTATATGGTTCTCTTTTAACAATGCTATTAAGGGGCTACATAGGTATTGTAATTTCAAAAACCGATTTTTTTCCTGTTATGTGCTCTCTACTCATACTCTACTCATACATACTCTACACTCAAATTGGTTACCATTAAATTTTGGTGTTACAGAATAATACTATAAATATCGTGGATTCAAAGAGCGTCAAACATGTGGAATATATTAGAGAGTTTGAAAATGACACATAAATATTATTATTTATTGCTGCAAACTTAACCATTAATTTTTTTGTACATTAAATCAATAACTCGTTTAGCATAAAATTTCATCATTATAAAAAAGCGATCGAAAATAAGAAATTTAAGACAAATAGGAAATTTATTGAAAAAATCAACCTACAGTTTTTAAAACAACCACTAACTGTATATTCAAAAAGAAGCTGGTATCCCTTTTAAGTAATGGGCATTGTCACCTCGATTCTAGATGACACTCCTCATTCAATTTTTCATGGAATTAATAACATTTTGGATATCTCTTTGAGGAAAATTGGTCCATTCCTCAATGAGTGCCATCTGAAGCTCTCTAGGTGTTGTTGGAGCAGGTATACGATGCCTAACACAACTTTTTAGCAGACTCCATATATGCTCAATAAGATTTAAATCGGGGCTTTGATAAGGTCAGTCTATTTTTGGAATACCAACCTCTTCAAGGTACTTCGTTACTAACTATCCTTGCCGTGTGTGGTCTTGCATTATCCTTCATTAGCATGAATTCGTTGCCAATAAAGCATAGGGCATCACATAATGTAAGATTTTTGTATGTACCTTACGTACATACTTGTTAACGTTCCTCTGTCGATCACCACGAGGATCCGTATGCGCATCAAAAGAAATCACTGCCCAAAACCTTACTGAATGACCACCAAAAGCAACCCGTGGTGCCTGAGTGCAACCAGCGAAACATTCTCTAGCCTTTCTGTACACCTTACTTTGTGTGTCATTATTTTAAACGGACATTCTACACTCATCCGTAAACAATACTTTTTTCCAATCGTCTGCTGTCCAATTAATGTGCTCACTGGCAAAATCGAGTCTTTAACTTTTGTGAGCTGGGAAAAGTCAGGGCCCGTTGCTAGACTGCAAGCTGTCAAACTTTGTTCCCTTAATCTTAAGCCGAACAGTAGAAATGCTGATTGCTGCTTCTTGAGCTTGCTATACATTGCCTTGGAGTATTCTAGTGGTTTGGGTCCGATTCCGTACAGCAAGAATGGCGACGCGATCTTTCATAGCGTTTTTTTTTCTTTTTCGACCCGTACCAGGTCGTCGTGAGTAAGATCCTGTCACAATAAATCGTTGCTGGGTCCTTTGTACAGTTGAACGACTAACGTTGCTCAAGATTAATTGAAAAATTACTTTGAATAATTGTAAAAAATAAATGAATTATTTCAGTTTTATAAAGTGTTATGTGTATGTAAACAAAAGTGACCTCTTTTATCACACACTATATTAGAACTGACTGGCCTACATTAAAAAGGGTTTTTAAAACCGTCTAAGGTATGTTAAATAGATGAATAAAAATATTAATATAAAACTTACAGCTACTTGTTACAAATCCAAATCAGATTCAGAAGATGCACTTTCAGAACCAAGATTTATAATAACTGGCTCGATCATTTTATCAGTAATATTGTCCAGCTTCCACATTTTTTCCTCTTCTTTAATAGTGTGATTTACTGCCTTTTCCCAGTTTTCAGGTTTTATATTATTTACGGCCTCCAAAAACAACTGTTTAACATCATGAATTTTAAAAGTGGTATTTTTTCTTGAAACTTCACTCTTTATCTCTGCCCATACCAGTTCCATCGGGTTTAATTCACAATGATATGGTGGGGATCTAAGTAATGTCATTCCACGATTTTTGGCAATTTCATCAATTTCGTATTTTTAAAATTTTTCTTTATGAAGGGCACACAACGAATAAAGTTCCTTTCTTATAGATCCGGGATGGTACGTAATATTTTTTGAACTCAGCCAATTCTGCAAGTCTTTTTTTAACCACTTGGTTGTGGGCAGTCCTTCTATAAGTCTGGAGTGATAACTTGCATTATCCATTACTATTACACAGTTCTTAGGAAGAAGATCTATCATTTGTTCGAACCATTCTTGAAAGACATCAGCGTTCATGTCTTCATGGTAGTCATCGGTACGAGTTGATTCAAAAGTTAATAAACCACCTTCAACAAAACCGTCTGAACTGCCAATGTGTACTATTATCAGCCTGCGTCCCTTTCCTGATGGTGGGTTTAAACCAGTAGATAAGTTATTTACAAAAGCGTGCCTTTGACTCGTAACAGTTTCATTTTGCCAAAATTTTTTTGGTGTATGACCCTCGTTGATCCATGTTTCATCAAGATAAAATATTTTTCTTTTTTGGTTTCTCATTTCCTTTATGGTTCTTAGAAAATGTCTTCTCCATATGACAATATCGCTTCTTTCTAATAAAATAGACTTTCTGGGATTCTTTTTCCAGCGGAAGCCTATTTCTTTTAAAAGTTTCCATAACGTACTTCGACTCATTTCTGGGTAATCCTTATCATCTCGAACTGAGACAAGAACTTTATCCAATGTTGGAAATTCTTGTCTAAAGAAGAATTCATGCACTTTCCGTCGAAGTCCTTCTTTAAAATGATATTCTATTTGAAAAATTTTGGTTTCCCTGGAGCATTACGTGGCATTTGAAAACTACCACATTTCTCTTCTTTAATAACTCTGTAAATCGTAGATTTCTCAACACCAAGTGTACTGCTAACTAACTCAACGGTCTCATCAACACTTTCACATAAACGTTTGTCTGTAAATAATTTAAAACAATTAAATATTAATGTTTTTTCATTAACTGTTAAAGGACCAATTTTTCGGCGTTTACACGGCACTTCCAAATTTTCCATAACACTAGTATACACAATAAACTGCACCTTGCAACTGAAGTACCTACTTTTAGTGAACTGTTAAGAATTTTGAATAGGCCACTTGGACCTTCCTACAAAATGGAAAAACCCACTATCACATTTTCTGTGGAATAAGTTTAGAAGGTAATTATATAGTCAATTACTGTCGTAGATTCCTGGAATTAAAAAATTAAATGTTTGATTGTTGAAACCCTTACTTCGTGGAATGCACTCATTTCAGATAAAATAAAACGTTTAATTTTATCTAAAGAATTAAACTTTATTTTGCAAATAGGTAGGTACTTATTAAACTTTTATTGGTTATATATTAACCAATAAAATAAACATCTTACATTTCTTGCAAATTCATTATTACCTGTTCTCCATCACTCCGACACTGGCAACCTTATTTAGGGATTAGTAACCCTCACAAGTATTGTATTCTATTCTGCTCCAACCTTTATACCTGGTGGTCATACTCAATTTAAAATTGTTTTCCTATATACTTCTGTAAACTTGTTGACAAATATCTGTTTTTCATTGAGTCACCCGTATCAACAGTTTAGGGATTTGCATACATAATTTATTGTTTTATTACTCTCTCATACATAAAAATACACTATAGTTAAATACGACATAAGTAGAAATACTTGCACTAACCAGTTACGTAATAAAAAATACTTGCAAATAGATGATTCATATCCGTATAATTTTATTATATTAATGATATCGTCGCCATCTTATCTCAAGGATTTTTACCTAATCCCGACAATAAATTGTGATTATATCTAGGTACTCAAAAAAACAAGTACCAAATTGATAGTATAATTAATATGATTCAATTTCAAATAGAGTATTCTCAGCCTATTGCTAAGAAATGAAAAAAGGTCCTGCCATTCGCACAGTAGCGCACCTAGAATTGTCCTCTGGGGGGGGGGTTGGTTGGGCACCGAAATTTTTTATGCTACCTCCACCATTCCACACAACAGTGTCGGAATAGGGTACTGGGGGGGGTTTGACCCCCAACCCCCCCCCGGGTGCGCCACTGCATTCGCATTGAAAATGGATTTCCGTGACATACTTCTGAATAATCATCCGATCACGATGAAATTCTCACAACCGATAGGAAATACCCAAAAAATTTAATCAAATGAAGATACAGTATATAAAATTGTAGTTGGTGACAAGAAGGCACTGGAGAGAAGCGTGTGACAAGCTGGATGAGAACATCTTTGGTCAGGGATATAGGATCGCAATGAAAAATGCGCACCCCCTCTATGAAATGCCACTAGACAAAAAGCTTGAGGTAACACAATAGCTTTTTCCGTCTTGCAGATGGCGTGGAGTGTGACGAGGGAGTTGATGGAGCTGAGCAGGCCGTAATCTTTACCATGGATGAATTAGTCGATTAGACGCACTAAAAACGCGTAGGTCACCCGGATTAGACCAGATACCGTCCGAAGCAGTAAAGGGTCTAGAAAGCGCGGAGTCTGGGTGGCTTTTGGATCACATGAATGCATTGCTTAAAGCACAGACATTTCCTGAGGCTTGAAGGATATTAATGTTGGTACTGCTTCTCAAAACTGGGGAGAATTATCGCCCCATATGCCTCATCCCATGCATTGGGAACCTATACGAGAGGATGTTGCAAGGACGGTTCGACTACACGATTGAGAGATCAGGAGGCCTATCCCCGAGACATTTGCAATTGACGCAATTTTGAGTGTAATCGAGTTATTGCACAACATTGGAGACGAACAGCGCTGGGCGGCTCTACTGCTTTTCGATGTTAGAAATGCATTCAATGCAGTGGAAAGAGGTGATGCGGGCATTGGAGGAGAGTCTGGAGTCCCACAGGGATCGGTCTTTTGCCCGACGCTATGGAACCTGGCATATGACGGTGTCATGAACTGCGAAATGCCAAAAATAATATAATTTGTAGCTGAAGTTGTGTAATTTTGAAAATTGTCCTTGTGCAATCGAAAACTAAAAATCAAAACTTCATGCTATAAGTTTTGAAGATTGGTCTCTAGCAATGGAAATTCCATAGTAACAGATCGATGAAAGTGATACATTTTATTGATCTCAAGAGAATCACCTCAAGAGAATTAACACCTTTATAGAAACTGAATTCATTTGCGGCAAAATGTAAAAATTGCATACAAAAGATGCGCTCTTCACGTTTAAGACCCATTGTGATTTTTGTCGATAGGACGCTCTGATCAAATAATATCGAATTTTTACTGTCGAGTTGATACAAATTTTATTTAAAATTGATTTCGCTGGCGTAATTGACATTCAAAATCGCTGGTTGCTTCAAGCATCGTTCCTTAGAGAACAATTTATTCTACACAAAAAGTGCTAATAAACATTTTTGTTTAAAATGATCTCAGCTACATTTTTCATTTGAAACATTTTTTTCTACGGCGTACAGAATTATTCTTAATTATGTTGGTTGCTAGTTGCTTTTGGTATTATCTCTGTGATATAGCGTGAGAAAGTTAATAAGTGACGCAATAAAATATGATAAGAAGTAATAGCCCGAAGAAGGTAAAAAATATGTATTATTGATTATAACAATGGTTTTTACAGATCATAAAAAAATGAAAAAATAAAAGAGTACCTTCCACAATTTTTTATATAGAGGGAAGGTATATTGTCTAGTTTTGTAAATTTAATTTTATTCTTTGCTTTTGTTCTGTACAGACAAAACATTTATTACAGCATCCTTCAATCTTCGTAATAGTATATTCTTTACATTAAACTATCATGCTTCATTATCAATTAATGCTAAAGTTTACTTATTTGCGATTGTTCTATGTAAACAAGATAATGATCTTTCCACGGAACTGCAAGTAGCAGAAATAGTCAAAATTAAACAACACAATTGGCAACTCTGGAAAAACCGAACACCACCGCAGAAATAAAATTGTAGTCCTGAATTTAAAATACACTGTATAACATCGTATTATATGTTCGGCTATTTCACGTATTAATATGTTATAATAAATCTAGAAAAAGTGTGCGGGTATCCAACGAAGCACTTTGTTATTTCTTAAAGAACAATAGTTCGACTAATTATACAGGCCGACATGATTTTTGGTGTTTTGAGTTTGACATGTGTCCTTAGCTAATACGGGTACGCTGATACTGAATACGAATTCGGTTTAAGCCCATCACGTCAAAATTTTTCACAAAAAAAATCTAGTGAGATATTATGCACTAGTGCAAACAAATACCTTATTGATGTTTCGTAAATTACATTAAAATTATTTCTTTAAAATACTTTATAGATCTATAGATTTAATATATCAGTCCAAATTCTAGCATATGCAGACGACGTGGATATTATAACAAGAACCAGGCCGAGAACTGCGGAAATCCTAACCGAGCTAGTAGTACCAGCAGAACGAATGGGGTTACATATAAATCAAAATAAAACCAAATTCATGGCGACTAACACAAACACAAGAGCTGGAAATACGCAAATTTAATCATCAATGACCAAAACTTCGAAACAGTCAAAGAGTTCATATATCTAGGGACATCGGTTAACCCCAATAATAACACATCTGAGGAAATAAAAAGGCGAATCATAATTGCAAACAGGTGTTATCATGGTCTACCAAAGTACTTAGCTAACAAACGTCTGTCTCAAAAAACTCGTATAAGGCTGCATAGAACACTGATAGTCCCCGTTCTCACATATGGATCAGAGGCATGGACGCTAACTAAAACAGATGAGTCCGCTCTATCGATTTTTGAAAGAAACATATTCGGAGCGGTCTGTGAGAACGGAATATGGAGGCGTAGATATAACTTTGAATTGCAAACTATCTACAAGCATACGTTTGGTGGTAAAGATATTACCACTATAATTAAGCGAAACCGCCTGCAGTGAGCAGGGCCCCTGAATCGAACATGATAAAAAATATTCTAACAGCGCAACCCGTGGGAATGAGAAGACGGGGTAGACCAAAGCTGCGGTGGATGGATGGGGTAACACAAGATGCGGAGAAGATCGGAGTCGGCAACTGGAAAATGCAAGCAAGGGACAGAACGGAATGGCGTAGAAAGCTTGAGAAGGTCGAGGCCCTCTAAGGGCTGTAGCACCAAGATGATGATGAAAATCTATAGATTATAGATATAGATATATAGATAGAAAATATGTTAGTACATTATTATGTTAATTTCATTTGCATGGCAACACTGCCCCTCACGTAAAAATTTTCAAATTGAAAAAACCTTGTGAGATATTATATACTAGCGCAAACAAGTACCTTATTGGTGCTTGGAAAGTTTGGTGATCAGGACATCCCTTGGGCTCGTTACAAAGTGTGCTTTCAGTGTGTCGAACTACTGAGAAAATGGAGAAAACGTACATGTAACACTTTACCCTTCGGTATTCCTATGGTATGGAGAGAACCAAAAAACCATGACGACTGCTACTTTTGCTCTTGCAATATCAAGGGCTTCAATTCAAAAAATTCACACAAAATTCAATATCCTAATTTACCTTCTGCTAAACGACCTGTATCACATGAAATAGGAATCCCTATTCCTCCAACTTCTCTTCACACCATCTAACAGCAATCATCAGATGAAAGTTCAGACGAAAAAACCGATGAAGATGAATTCAATCCTGAGATAGACCAACCTCAAAATGTAACGACAATATTTTGCTTACCTCAGGTTAAGAACATGAGGGGTAGAAGATTGGGCAAACAAAATAATCGTAACAAGTGCGAACGACACTCAGTTGGTTATTGGAGAGCTGGGTCGTGGATAAGTTGAAATAAAGGGTTTTGGATTGGGGTATCTACTACTTGAAACTAAGGGATACTTACATAAATCTCCTGGGCAATTGATAGGACAAACAGATCAAAAATAAACTGGGAACACCTCAAGAAATTTGTTATAGGGCGCCACTTGAAGGATCCTAGCTTACAGAAGGAAAGAAAAAATTCTTCCCTAGTACCTATATAAAATAAAAAAAAGGTTAGGAGATTTTTCTAAATAAAATAAAAAAATAGATTAGGGAAACAAATCTAACATTTATTATTGTCTCAGTTTTCAAAAATACAGCTTATACAAAGGCATATTATATAAAAATGGCTGTCAAATAAAAATGAAAAAGCTTACATATCTGTTTACAAAAGGTTACAAAATTCTTCGAAATGGTTCCTAGTAGATAATGTGGCCAAATTTTATGGATATCCTTTTATAAAGAATAAAATTTAATCTTTACTACAAATCAAAATAGATTAAAAATCAAACTGTCATACGTTAAAACAAACATTTTTAAAACAGGATAAAATTATGACATGACAGTTTAAACCAGGCCCTAACATAATATTTATTTTAATTACAAATATTTTTTTAAAAAATAATTTATAAAAGAAAGCAAATTATGTCTTTTTAAAAGAAAATGTCTATTTTTACTTTAAAAATTAATAACGTAAATGTTACCTCAGTTCACACATGTTAACTTAAACTTTTGAACAAGTGGCTAATTTCTGCGGGTATCTAACTGCACATCAACGGAAAGCTTATTGGAAGCTGAAACTGCACATCCAAATCAAAACTGCTCCAATATTATTCTACGTGAGGTGAAAAGGCATCTCGGAAAGGAACTGGATTTCTCAAAAAACGAAAAACAAGCAGGAACTAAACTCGTTCACTTTTCAAACATTATAAATCTTCAGCAAAATCAAAACAGTGGTTAGTGGTCACTCTTTCAGAAACGACATATTACATAGAGTGAAAATTCCACCAATTTTGGCGAATAAATGCCGGCTTACCACATCACAATTAAAACGACCTTTCCCTTCGAGCAATTATTCATCACTGACTTCGCTTGACCCTCCTCGATCTCAATCTGCGGATAGTAACCCCTCTTTTCCCCGCACAAAACCATTCCATCTTGTCAAATCAACAAATTCTTCACTCAAACTCGTCCAAAACTTCCGGCGTTACTGCGCTTTAGAAAAAATAATACCAAGGTTGCAATATTTTTCTGGGAACGTTGAAGTTAAAAAGCCATAAATTGTTTTCTTTAGCAAATACGTCTTTATTTATTGAAGAATTATTGCGTATTTAAAAATCTCTACAGACAATACATTTCTAGCATACCAGGGGCGTACTATATAGAATCGAATTTATATTATTATTTAGACATTAAATATAAAACGCTACAAAAAGCTGAACTAAATGACTTAGTGAGAGACTTGGGCCTATCGAAGGATGCTGCCCAAAACTTAGGATCACGACTGAAAGATAAAAATCTATTGGCTCCCGTTACCACATTTTTGTGGTATAGGCATAGTTAAAAAGAGTTCGCGGAATATTTTTCTCAAGAGGGTTCACGGGTGTATTGCCATAATATTTCTGAAGTAGTCATGGAACTGGGAGCTGATAATTACGATTCCACATCATGGCGGTTATTTATTGATTCTTCTAAGAGAAGTCTGAAGAGTGTCATTGTCAAAGCATAGCGAATATTGTTGGTAATTCTGTGAAGATCTCAAAAATAATATCCATGTTTTTGGGTCAGCAGTCTGGATTCACATATTATCCATGTTTTTTATACGAGTGGGACACTCGAGCACGAAATTTACATTACGTTAAGAAACAGTGGTCACTCAGAGAAAGACTAATACCGGGACAAAAAAATGTGCAACGTGATACACTAGTTGACCTAAAATTAGTTCTTTTGCATCCTCTTCACATAAAGTTAGGATTAGATGAAGCAGTTTGTCAAAGATTGAGATAAAAAAAATGTGATTGCTTTAAATATTTGTGCGACAAATTTCATGCATTTTCTAAAGCTAAACTTAAAGAAGGAATTTTTGTAGGCCCTCAAATTAGAACCTTAAAATCTGACAGATTGTTCCAGAATACAATGACCCAGGATGAATCTGAAGCATACAGTTTTTTCGTAGAACTCATAAACGGTTTCCTTGGAAATGACAAGTCTCCAGACTATAAAGAAATTGTGGTTAACAACAAAAACTGGGATGCAATATGGGCGTCAAACTTCGTTTTTTGGACTACCACGTTGACAATTTTCCCAAAAATCTTGGAGCTGTCAGCGAGGAGCTGGAAGAAAGGTTCCATCAAGATATAAAGGAGATGGAAAGACGTTACCAAGAAAGAAGGGATATAAGAATTATGTCTAATTACTGCTGGACCTTGAAGAGAGACTCGATCACAAAAATCCATAAAAAGAAGACCACAAATTGCAGTTTTCCTGGAAAAAGTGAACGGTTTTATTAAAAAAACAACAAATATTGTTTAACGTGGGTTACACTGAATTTTTTTTTTAAACAACTCAATTTTGCAGTGTAATTTTATATTAAATTAGGTTTCAATAAATATTTTCTCAGTATTTGTGACAGTTTCTATGAAAAACACACTTTTCTTTCACAACTAAGTACAGATTCGTGATCAGCACATCCCATTTAATATAGGACACCTATTCAACTCAAAAACACTTTTTCATGAAAATAAAAATGTAGGCCTGTGTTATTTATACCGACCCGAATGTCCAATATGAAATGCAATGACCGAATCACTAAATTATTTTTAATTTTGGAAAAAGAAACGGCATCATTGAAGGAATACAATAACATACCAGCAAACTAATGGGAAAGATACCCGACGAAACTGTAACACAGTAACGTATCTGAATTGTGTAACGTGTAGCTGGTCTTGTTGGCGGGGTTAGAGTTTTCAGTCGCAATTGGCCCTGATTCAGCTTTAACTGATAGTCGGTATTTATTGTCAGTGGTGAATTCTTTTGACATTTCTTGTATTGAGCTTTAAGGGTAGCTAACCGTCGTGTTTTGGATGGTGCTTAAAACCCGAAGCCACTAAGTTGGCGTGCTCTATGCGGTCCTCGTAATATATTTGATGTGATTTAATTGGACATGTAGAACGTTAGTATGGTGACTGTTTAGCCAGACTGGAGCGCAATATTTGAATTAGAATGTAATTATCTATCTATTTCCGAGGCTTTTTTTTTCTATTCCCGAGAGAGGGTGGCTTTCAATACCAGGGTAGAAGCACATAACACTACATAACTTTTGTTATTTGAATTATTTTTCAACTACTATTTGGAGCAAACTGTTCAGTAAATGGACTACTGCATATTTTTTAATTTTAACAATAATGTTTTAGAACAAATGGTTACACTTTGAATCTAAAATGAAACAATTGGAAGAAGACCTGCATAAACACCATGACGCAGTTGACGAAATGAAAGAAATGATGAAAAATTTGATGCAGACCAATACAACTGTTTATCCATTAAAACAAATAGTGCCTTTTAATAGATCTCGAAAAGAAGTTGTAGAATCTGAATTTATATTTGACAAAACTTGTTCTTTTAAAATTGATATGGTACCCCAAATGGATATACAGATGTTAGATGTATATAATAGTCTTAATTTTGACAATGTGGATGGAGGAGTATGGAAACAAGGATGGCGGATTGATGTAGATGAAAAGGAATGGAACAAACATAATAAATTAAAGGTAAGTTTTTATTATTCACAATATTTTATATACAGGGTGGTCCTTAAGTAATTGTACAAAAAGAAACCGTAGATTGTACACTTTAAAATATTACGATTTAAATCAATTTTTTTTTAATAAAATGTTGATATTAAGAAAGATACAGGGTGTTAAAGTGGAAATTTAAAATTTTAATTTTCGCTATAACTTTTATGTTCTTCTGAGTTTTGGTATAAAATGTCTTTAATAAGGTTAATAATTAACGAAATATTAAATAAAATAAATAGTTCAGCAGGATAGTTAATAGTAGGATTTGTCAAAATAACAGAATAATTGGATTTTATATTAAACATTTTACGTTTTGTATTAAATTAAAGTCATAATCAAAATATTTTATCTATAAACCAAATTAAGAAATAGTTAAACTAAATAACATTAAACTTTTTGTCAAAGTCAGTGTTCTATATGTCCACCATTTACTTTAATTCATTTTGTCAATACATTCCATAAAAGATCGTCTCATATTAAATAGCATATTTTATTATAAACTATTCAAAGTATAATATATAATAAATATATAATATAATAATCAAGTATTCGTTTGGGATTTTTATGAATTAAATAATTATATTAATATCTCACCACATGACCAAGGAATATGACTACCACGAACAATCCAACGTTCAAGAAAGATGTATTTAATTATGTTTTCACTGTCCTCTCTCTATAATGTGGTGGTGTATCATCTTGTATAAACCACATATTTCGCCTTAAGTTTGATAACAATAATTTTTCCAATAAATCAATAAAATTATTTTATAAAAAATGTAAATAAATCTCGCCAAGGTAATTAGCATGTCTGTTAACAATATACCAATGGTTCCAAACCATACGTTTATTTAAAATTCATGTTTAAAATGCCTATCGTATGGTTTGGTACACTTTGTAATTATTTTTTACGGACATGCGAATTACCTTGTAATTTGAATGGTGAGATTTATTTTCATTTTTTATAAAATTATTTTATTGATTTGGTGGAAGAATTGCCATCAAACTTAGGCGAAATATGTGGTTTATGCAAGATGTTACACCACCACATTATAGAGAGAGGACAATGAGAACATACTTAAGTGCAACTTTCCTGAATGTTGGATTTTTCGTGGTAGTCATATTCCTTGGTCATGTGGTGAGATATTAATATAATTAATTATTTAATTCATCAAATGAATACTTTATTATTATATTATATTATATTATATATATATATATATATATATATATATATATATATATATATATATATATATAATAGTTTCTTTAGAACCAATGATGCTATTTAATATGAGACAACCTTTTATGGAATGTATTGACAAATGAATTAAAGAAAATGGTGGACATATCGAACACTTAATTTGACAAAAAGTTTTGTTATTTAGTTTAGCTAGTTCTTAATTTGGTTTATAAATAAAATATTTTGATTATGATTTATACAAAACGTAAAATGTTTGATGTACAACCAAATTATTCTGTTGTTTTGTCAAATCCTATCTACTATTAATTATCCTGCTGATCTATTTATTTTATTTAATATTTCGTTAACTATTAACTTTATTAAAGGCATTTGATACAAAAATTCAGAAGTATTGATGTTTTTGTCTAATTTTCTTTCGTTGTCTGGAGTAATTGTGTTAAATCTAAATTATGTAATTGTATGCCACACATGTGGCATATGTGGCGCCCTCTATCAGCTACATTAAAGTATGCATCAAATTATAATTCCTGATGTTCAATAGTACCCAGTTATGAAATTTTATACATAAATGTTCACAAACATAAAGCTATAGCAAAAATTAAAATTTCAAATTTCCACTTTAACAGCCTGTATCTTTCTTAATATCAACATTTTATTAGAGCAACTTGGCTTAATCGTAATATTTTAAAGTGTAGAATCAAATCGGTTAATGATATTGTGCTCCGACTGTGCGTATTCGTTGATACAGCTATCGTCAATTAACTAGTCAGTACAAAATTAAATTTCAAAGGACATTGACACAAAATATCTTTAAAATTAGTTTATATTACATTCAACAATGTAAACGTTTTTACCAATTTGTTCGCCGCGTTTATTGAAATTTTTATATTTGCGAAAACAATTAGAGATAATTAGCCTGTTTATTTTTCCAAACATGTTACTGTTCGTAAAATTGTTGGTTGGTTATCTGTAATGTACTTTTTTACATTTACATAAACGTGCAACGAACTATAAAAATATTTGTTAACGGTCCCATACAGTGTTTAACGATAACATGTTAAATGTACCTATACAGTGAGGTTCTAAAGTATGAAATACTTTAGAATCGTTGGACTGTATTTCGATTTAATAATATGAAGATTCATATCATATAGCGAACAAACTAGTGAAAACACTAGAAGGAACACCGGAGGAAAGATAGACAAGTCTTAAAGAGTATCTGCACGCTGTTGCTATGGCAGTATTAGGAGAAGACGAGATAACAAACAAAAAGGATCTAAAATCGTATTGGTGGATATGTGAGAAAATATAATCAGAGACAAAATATAAAGTTATGAAAAATGGCTTAATGCAGCCACATCAAAGAATAGAAAAATATGTCAGACACAATTATGAAACAAAAAAGTAGTAAAGAAAGCCTAGAAGTATAGTTTATTTTTATGAACGAGAGAGTAATTAGCATAATTTTAACTGGTATCTCCGACCACTCCATGGGCGTGCTCAAGATTAATTGAAAAATTACTTTGAATAATTGTAAAAAATAAATGAATTATTTCAGTGTTATAAAGTGATGTGTATGTAAACAAAAGTGACCTCTTTTATCACACACTATATTAGAATTGACTGGCCTACATTAAAAAGGGTTTTAAAAAATTCACATTTTTATAGATGGAAGGTATGTTAAATAGATGAATAAAAATATTAATATAAAACTTACAGCTACTTGTAACAAATTAAAATCAGATTCAGAAGATGAACTTTCAGAACCAAGATTTATAATAACTGGCTCGATCATTTTATCAGTAATATTGTCCAGCTTCCACATTTTTTCCTCTTCTTTAATAGTGTGATTTACTGCCTTTTCCTAGTTTTCAGGTTTTACATTATTTACGGCCTCCAAAAACAACTGTTTAACATCATGAATTTTAAAAGTGGTATTTTTTCTTGAAACTTTACTCTTTATCTGTGCCCATACCAGTTCAATCGGGTTTAATTCACAATGATATGGTGGGGATCTAAGTACTGTCATTCCACGATTTTTGGCAATTTCATCAATTTCGTATTTTTAAAATTTTTCTTTATGAAGGGCACACAACGAATAAAGTTCCTTTCTTATAGATCCGGGATGGTACGTAATATTTTTTGAACTCAGCCAATTCTGCAAGTCTTTTTTTAACCACTTGGTTGTGGGCAGTCCTTCTATAAGTTTGGAGTGATAACTTGCATTATCCATTACTATTACACAGTTCTTAGGAAGAAGATCTATCATTTGTTCGAACCATTCTTGAAAGACATCAGCGTTCATGTCTTCATAGTAGTCACCGGTACGAGTTGATTCAAAAGTTAATAAACCACCTTCAACAAAACCGTCTGAACTGCCAATGTGTACTATTATCAGCCTGGGTCCCTTTCCTGATGGTGGGCTTAAACCAGTAGATAAGTTATTTACAAAAGCGTGCCTTTGACTTGTAACAGTTTCATCCTGCCAAAATTTATTTGGTGTATGACCCTCGTTGATCCATGTTTCATCAAGATAAAATATTTTTCTTTTTTGGTTTCTCATTTCCTTTATGGTTCTTAGAAAATGTCTTCTCCATATGACAATATCGCTTCTTTCTAATAAAATAGACTTTCTGGGATTCTTTTTCCAGCGGAAGCCTATTTCTTTTAAAAGTTTCCATAACGTACTTCGACTCATTTCTGGGTAATCCTTATCATCTCGAACTGAGACAAGAACTTTATCCAATGTTGGAAATTCTTGTCTAAAGAAGAATTCATGCACTTTCCGTCGAAGTCCTTCTTTAAAATGATATTCTATTTGAAATTTTGGTTTCCCTGGAGCATTACGTGGCATTTGAAGACTACCACATTTCTCTTCTTTAATAACTCTGTAAATCGTAGATTTCCCAACACCAAGTGTACTGCTAACTAACTCAACGGTCTCATCAACACTTTCACATAAACGTTTGTCTGTAAATGATTTAAAACAATTAAATATTAATGTTTTTTCATTAACTGTGAAAGGATCAATTTTACATTTTACATTTCTTGCAAATTCATTAGTACCTGTTAACCTCCATCACTCCGACACTGGCAACCTTATTTAGGGATTAGTAACCCTCACAACTATTGTATTCTATTCTGCTCCAACCTTTATACCTGGTGGTCATACTCAATTTAAAATTATTTTCCTATATACTTCTGTAAACTTGTTGACAAATATCTGTTTTTCATTGAGTCACCCGTATCAACAGTTTAGGGATTTGCATACATAATTTATTGTTTTATTAATCTCTCATACATAAAAATACACTATAATTCTGGGATAAAAAATTTAGTGAAATTCATAGACTACTCGGAAACTCAAAGTCAAGAGTTGCCTAGAAAACAATTAAAATCAGACAAGAAAGAGGTTTTGACAACTGACCCGCGCCCGAGACTTTCAGACTAGTTTTCAACCGTTATTTTAACAGTTAATGTTTTAAAAATCGAATCAATTATCGAATCTAATAGAAATATAATAGAATAGAATAAAATAAAATAAATTAAAGTAAATTAAAACCATCGCTCCTTGCTTAGACGATAAGAAAGCTATGCTTACGTTTTTCGGCCACTTCCGGAGTACCACATTACGTTTTTGTTTTATTACTATCATTGCAAAACTTTGTTGGTTTTTGACAGTATTTTTATACGAGTTTAAAATTATAAACCTTATTTTAATATGTTCAAGCTTAAAGCATAAATATCCCCCAAGGCAACGGTAAATACCCATTTATAAATATCTTTCCCACTAGGTAATTACTCTGTCCACATAATTAATTCAAAGTGACTTTAAATTTTTAATCATCTGTCCATATACAGAGTAGACCAAAAGTCTGGAAACACCCAATTATCTCTTAAATGAATGGTCCGAATTATAAAATAACAGGAATACACCTGTTTTGCAATATGATGATTTGAAATTTGATATTTGTAATGTTGCCAGATTTACCATTTTTTGATATCTTTGGTTTTGGTTTTTTAAACATAACGCCCTGTATATTCAAATCCTTTATTGAAAGCTCATCTTCAATATCAGTTCAACCGTATAAAATACTTTTGATTTTTTGTAGTCAGGAACATCTTAAAAAGATAAAACATAATAATAGAAAAATCGTCTCAAGAAATTTTGTGCTTGAAACTATGTACAACTAAATTTGAACATAATAATTAAAAGTTTACGACATTGCTAAATTAATGTCTACCTAATCAAGTGTTCTAAATGCCTACCTACTCAATTCAACTAGCACATGGAAATGGGAAGCAGCATTTTCATTATTGTGTAGAAGATGGTGGAGAAGATTAACAGTTTAATACGGACACTTTTAGGCGACAATTACTATAGATTGTTACGGCTAAAACACTGCGATGGAAAGGCAATGGGAAACCAGTATACTCCCTAGTAAAATGCTCTAGTAGAATGTCGGTATTCGACAGAGTTCAACACGATACACTTTTCAATTACCTGCAGACAGCAGGACTTTACCACTACGATGTAAGTCTGCTAAAATACTTAGATTACAATGAAGTAGCCTCTCTCCAAATTGAATATAGTCGTACTGAAAACTACTTATAAAACATGGAGTAGACAGGGTTGTGTTTTATCACCCAGTCTTTTTAATCTATACTCTGAAGAAATCTTTAAGGAGGCTTTGGATGATACACAAGAGGGAGTAAGACTAGACGGAGAAGTCATCAACATCAGATACAGTGACGATACAGCCGATCTTGCAGAAAATTTACAATATTTCCAAACATTAGTAAATCTAGTCAGTGAAGCAAGTTATCGGAGAGGCCTTAAAATTAACATTTCAAAGACAAAGTGGATGACGGTTGGAAATATTAATATAGATCAAGCTTTGCTTTCGCTTAATGGAGAGAAGATAGAACGCGTAAACCATTATAAATACCTGGGCATGGTTAAATGTAAATTGTGACTCTGATGAAAAATAATAACCAGAATCGAAACATCACGTAAGGCTTTTATGACCTGGAAATAAGTTTTGTGTGCCAGAAACCTGTCGATACATATTCGCAAGAAGGTCCTGAAATGTTATGTGGGGTCTATCCTATTATATGCTTGTGAGACATGGATATTAAAAACAACAATGAAATGATAAGCATTCGAATTGTGATGCTATCGACGAATCCTAAAAATGTCATGGGTTTGGCACACTTCCAATGAAGATATTCAAAGTATGAATTTAGAACGCTTGCTCAAAAACATCATAAAGACAAGAAAAACAGAATACTTCGGCCATATAATTTTTTTAAGAACTTCTCTCTATTCGGATTGCCGAATATAGGCCTCTCCTAATTCTCGCCATTCATATCTGTTGTTTGTAAGACCTTTCCACATTGGACCTGCAGTTCTTTTAATATCGTCGCTCCAGCGCATTTGCGGTATTCCTTGTGGTCTTTTGGCTTCGTATGATCGCCAATTCCCGATTTCTTTATTCCATCGGCCATCTTTAAGACGTTCGTTATGTCCAGCTCATTTCCATTAGCTGTTTAGCTGCCAGTTCGACAGCATCTTCTACTTTTGTCCTATTAGTCCAGGCTGTGAGGCCGCTCCCGTTGGGAAAATGTTTCTGATTCGGTTTCTTCGCGGATTCCGGTTCAAAAATGTCCCCTTTAAACAAATCTGAAGGGTGTCGGGCGAAATTTTTGGGCAGAAAGTCAAGTACGTATGACAGTCTTCCGAATGCTGCCCATCCCATTTTTACACGTCTGTTTATTTCGGTAGTCTGATTTTCTTTGCTTACCTTGACATTTTGACCCAGATATGTATATTCATCTACTTGTTCTATCTCTGTCTCTTGGATGATATTCATAGGTTTTTCATCTTTGTTTGACATTAGTTTAGTTTTGCTTAAATTCATTTTTAGTCCTTTTTTAGGGATTCTGTGTGTAGCTAATTAATCATCGTATTCAGTGCATTCCACGTGTCGGCAATAAGTACTACATCACCATATCAAGTCATATAATTAGAGGACACAAATACCAGTTCTTTCCCCTTATAATTCAAGGAAAAGTGGAAGGAAAGAGATGGATTGGTGAAAGAAACTTTGATGGCTGCGTAATATTAGAAAATGGTGTGGTACCATAGTAGAAGAATTATTTCACGCAGCAGCCGATAGAGAACGGTGTCTGGAAATTGTAAACATGATGACAGCGAACATCTGAATACGGCTCCTAACGAAGAAGAAATCGAGTGTTCAAAATTTTCTCCGTTGTTAATTTAACAATATCCTAAACAATAGTAGAATGCGTCTATTACATTTCTCCGTTTCTCTAGAAATTAATGGGGATTAAGAAAAATAAAACGTTTTAGGTGTTTGTTGTTCCACATTCCCACAACGATCCAGGTTGGATCAAAACATTAGAGGAGTACTATGTAACTCAAACAAAACATATCTTGGATAATATGTTGACTAAGTTGCCCGAGGATCCTAGAAGAAAATTTATTTGGGCTGAAATATCCTATTTTTCGATGTGGTGGGACGAGTTAAATGAAGATAGCCGGGAGATTGTAAAAAGGTAAAACATTTAAATCTTTATTATATAAATTTCTGGTTAGGAAATGTTCAATATTCCTTAGTAATATAATACTTAAATTAATCTTACGTTAATTAATAATACAGAGTATTACATTATGTTTATATTTATTTATAAATTTTAAATTTAAAGATAACGTACAAAACGGTAACAACTAAATGCAACAAAAAAACAACAATAAAACTTTATTGAAAACTTTCGTTCTGTATCACGAATGGTTTAGCCGAGAAATACCGCCACAAACATATATTATTAAACTTTACGGCTATTCTGAGTGTCTGATTCATCAGTAAATATGATTTTGTACACGCCCTAAACGGTCCTTAAAATGTTAGGTTTTACTCCATTAGGCGATTTATTTGCTGCTTCTCTACAGAGAATTTTTCTTTCAGAAAATCTGAATATGTGTAATCAAAGATGTTAGGGATGTTTCAAAACTTCATGAACCTTGGAAATACTATTTTAATTTTATACTGAATTCAATATTAAGTATTAAAAGTGACTGCTAGAAGAAAAACAATAAATACTCCAACTATTTTACAAATGCAAAAACTAGTTCGACTCTGTCTTGCTATGAAAATGTTCTACACACAATTAAATGTTTTCAGTTATGTCGAATTTCATAGTTTCGTTCGTAGACTGACGTTACCAAATGAGAGTTAGGTACGCTGCTGACGTCGATATCTTTTTGGTAAAATGGGCAAAGTAAACATATTGTCTTAAACTATGGGGTAATTGTTCGCAAACGCCATAAATAACTGGGACGGGTCTTTTTAGATAAAACATGATCGGGTAGCAAACGTAGATGCGAAACGAATAATAGGTTTTCCTAGATCTCTAGATCTTTCGGACCGAAACCTATATGCAGATTAGACAGAATAGATCTTTTAGATCGCAGTGAGGAAAGGTCTACATAGAATTCGATAATGTAAAATCCACTTTCTACAACACTCCCTCGATAAAGTGTTTCCTGTGTCTGTATTCCAGTGTGCTGTAATGGCTCCTTAAGTGTTATGATGGCCCTTACACTTTTTATTTTTATAAGCTGAAATTCTATATAATGTAGATATAAAACTACGAAAAAATAGACAGAAGGCAGAAAATTAACTGAAGAAATAGTACGCCTCAACATAGGTGGGCTCGGAACGACAAAGCAAACAAGAGGAGGTGGGAAATGCCATAAAATTAACAAAAACAGGAAAAACTGTCGTTCCAGGTGAAATAGAACTAGTGGAATATCAGCCTTGCCGATATTTCACTTGTTGTTTCACCCGTAATAGCAGAACATAAATCCAAACTGTGGCCTAGGTACGTTGACAACACATGTATTATCTGAACACATGGAGAAGAAAAACTAAACACATTTCTGCTACAGATCAACAATATTTACCCCAAAATACAGTTTACCCTGGAACGATAGAATAACCAACAACTTCCATGCTTAAATGTGTTTATTATAAAGAAGGACAACGGAAGCATAGGATATACAGTATACCGAAAACCAACCCATACTGGCAACTACTTACACTCTGATTCACACCATCGTCCTGCTCAATTAAATTTGGCAATCAAAACCTTAATCACAAGATAATTGATGGATTCGACCGTTACTTGATGGAAATTCATTTTATGTAACAATAAAACACTGAAAACTTTGTTTTCAAACTTCCACAAAATTTATTTTAAATATTATCATTACAGCTGTTTCGGCTAATTGCCTTTCTTAAGTGATCTATTTTTGGCTTGGGTTTACAAATTTATAGTCTCTAATGAAATAGGTTGAGGAGGGGAGAACTGTTTGTCTCAAGTTGGTCATTCAGAATTATATTCTGAATTAGTTGGTCATTCTTGAAGTTTGCATAAACCAGGACTACTTTGAATTTAATAATAAAATATATACAAATAACAGTGCAGGACTTATAATGGGTAATCCTCTAAGCCCATTACTATCAGATATTTTTATGGATCATCTAGAGACAAAGATTTCAAAACATCCCGTATTCAAACAGTTTTTATATTGGTGGAGATACGTAGACGACGTACTGGTATGTTTCACAGGAACTAACAGGCAACTCTACCAATTTTTATCGTATATTAATTTACTTCATAGTCATATTGAATTTACAATAGAAACAGAACAAAATCAATCCATAAAATCTTTTAGATTTAAAAATTAGCAGACTTCAAAACACACATGACTTCTCCATATTTCATAAACCTACCCATACTGACATGACTATACACAATTCGTCATCCCATCCAACACAACATAAACTGGCAGCTTATCATAGTATGTTACATAGATTAACAGAAATTCCGATGTCAAAATACAACTTTGAGACATAATTAAATATAATTAAGCAAATAGCAGTAAACAACGGATACAACGAACAAACAATTAATAAAATGTTAAATCAAAAACTACACAAGAAAGCCCTGAAATTAGTATTTCCACCACCAGAGAAAAAACCCAGTACCTTCTGCTCAATTACATATACAGGCAAAATAACAACAAAAATTGCCAAACACATAAAAAAGAAAGGAATAACACCAGCTTTCCGAACAAATAACAACCTAGGCAAATATATTAAAAATAACAAGAGCCAAAATAAAAAGCAGTTAAATAGTGGTGTGTACAAACTTCAATGTGGCGACTGCCCAAAAACTTACATCGGTCAAACTGGTAGAAACTTTGATGAACGAATAGCAGAACATAAAACAAGAATAGAAAAACAGATTCGACATACGCACTTCACCTTCTAGATCATAATCATTCTTTTAATGACAAATTTAAAATTCTTCACATTCAAAATAAAGGCCTTAAGCTATCTTTGTTAGAATCTATGGAAATCAACAAATTAAAAAACACAGATATAATTCTGAATGACCAACTTGAGACTTGAGACAAACAGTTTTCCCCTCCTCAACCTATTTCATTAGAGACTATAAATTTGTAAACCCAAGCCAAAAATAGATCACTTGAGAAAGGCAATCAGCCGAAACAGCTGTAGTGATAAGAGTTAAAATAAATTTTGTGGAAGTTTGAAAACAAAGTTTTCGGTGTTTTATTGTTACATAATCACAAGATCTCAAAAACTGTTAGATGAAGACCATAAGAACGCGGAACAGCTTTGATAAAAATCTTGTCTTCTTATACGATTGAAAAAGAATAGAAATTCCGAAAGAAAATTACAGATTCGCTAGAAGAAGAAAAACCAATTGGTAAAATTATTCTGCCCTATATAAAGGGCATGACAGATTAAATCAGTAGAGTTCTAAGAAGTTTACAGGTTAGACGAAAACATCGAAATGTCATCGAGAGAAAAGAGAAGATGTCATGCCATAAACGTAGGATATAAAATAAATTTGAATGAAACAACGATGCTAGCTTACATTGAAAATAGAACCAAACGTGTAATTAGGAAAGATGATGCCTAAAGACTTCCAACTGCATGGAAACCAACAAAAATACGTAGAAATAAATTGGCGAATAAGATTTTGCCGAATCGTATGAGCACAGAACCAATCATAAAAAGCGCAGTAAGGTTTAGTTATTATTAATATTTGTTAGTCTTTGTAGTTCCTCGTAAGTATAAATATCTAGGGGACGTTAGAAATTTTGGAAGTTACATAGTATGGTAGCGCCGTCAATTTATAATAGATAAGTCAGGACCAATGACGTATAATATATAGACTACGCAGTCCCCTATTCTCGCTATAGAATCGAGTGTCCGAAAGATCTTGGCTCAAGGTTGAAGGTATGTTTATCAGAACAGCGGCGTGCTCATTTATATGTTAATGACAATAATTATTTTTTTAATTAAAATTAAATATTTATGATTTCTTTTTGTTCCCGTCTATAAGAGAAATAATTATTTTGATAAAATAGTATGACATTTTACTAAAATAGTAAGTAAATAACTCTCAACAATTTAAAATAAAATTTGCTTGTCACACAAAATGGAGAAAATGTTTTCATACGTCCATGATGTTTTCATACACAAGATCAACTTCGTGATGCTTCGTAAGAAATCATGAACTTCGTGCATCTTCGTATCAAAACAATAAACAATAACAAAGGTATTCATGCTTTGGACACTTTTTAAAGCGTTCACCGAGTCTATATATTATACGTCATTGGTCAGGACTATATCTGGCAATTATGCCTAAAATCGGATTTAAAAGTAGTTACTAGTATATCCATCTTTGCACCTAGTTTTACGTAGCCCTTTTCTAATGCTTTAGAATATTACCTTTAATCTTTTTATCCTTTTCAGCTTGCTGATGAAAAATCAATTAGAAATAGTAACAGGTGGTTGGGTAATGAATGACGAAGCTAACTCACATTGGCAGTCGATTGTGACGCAACTCATGGATGGTCATCAGTGGTTAAGACAGAATTTGAATTATACTCCAGTCAGTCATTGGGCTATCGACCCATTTGGATTGAGTTTAACCCAGCCTTATTTACTTAAAGAGATGGGACTTAAAAACATGTTGATACAAAGAGTGCATTATTCCATCAAAAAAGAGTTTGCAAGTAAAAAACATTTGGAGTTTAGGTGGCGACAACTTTGGGGTATGTAATTTTAAATTGGTTTCTATTATACAGTTCTTAAATAGCTTGTTAATGTAGGTACAAATGGAAAATAATACAATATCAGAATTTATATTAGAAATTGGCGAATTATAACTTTGTCTCTCTCCAATGACGCTACAGCCCAAATCGAGCCTTGGCCTCCTCCAAACTATGGTCCTTCCAACCTTACCGTTACCACGTCGATCATCTTCAAGTCCTCACGTTTAGCAAATTTTGCACGTAGGCTGCCACTTCATCCTCCCACCTTTTCTTTTTCCTTTACTATCTAGGACTCTTTTCAGCAATCTTTCGATCTCCATTCTTGCTGTCCATGACCAGCTCATCGAAATCTCTGAAGTTTAAGGAATTCTGGGGTCAGTGCGTGTTTGAACAGTTGGTAGAGTTCATGGTTGCACATGGATCTCCATACTCCATTTTCGTTAATAGATCCAAATATCTTTCTTAGGAGTTTTTTTTAGACTCACAGCTTTCCCATAACATACTATTGGTATGATAATAGTTCTGTAGATCTTGATTTTATATCTCTAGTGTGTGTTTTTGTAGCGCAACACATCAGTGAGTCAAAAATAAGCTTTGTTTCCTTTTACTATTCTTTTTTGAATTTTTGGTTCTTCTGTTCCATTCTTTCTTAATGTATTTCCAAGATATGTGAAACTTTCTACAGTTTCAATATCGTCCTCTAATTCAACTTTGCGTCTGTTTCCCCTAGTTCTTGCCTGTGTTAGCTTTTTGTCTTTTGAATGATTTTTTCTAGTCCGGTCTCGTTTGCCTCTGTTTTTAATTGAGAATATATTTCTGCAGCCGCTTCTGTTCTGCGATACATAATTCTGATGTCATCGGCAATCTGTGTCGATGTATTTGTTAGGATATTACCTCTCCCTACATTCAGCTCTTATCACATATTAGAGAGTCAGGTTGAATAGTGTCGGTGCCAGCCCGTCTTCTTGCTTTAATCGTTTGACTATTGAAAAGTTCTCAGTGAGTTCATTTTGTACTCTGACAGTTGCTGCCACGATTCATTGATACTTTTACTTCTTCAAGTGCCGTCTCCATCAATGGAGGTTAGCGGTTATGGTGGCAAACGTTTGTCTATCTTCAGCTGCTCTTAAGAGTTCCTCAAATCCAAGTCCTGTCCAGTTTCTGATATTACGTAACCAGGGCAATTTTTTTCTTCCAATTCCTCGCTTTCCTTCTATTTTGCCTTTTGTTATCAACTGAGGGATGTAGTATTTCTCGTTGCGCAACAAATGCCCTAAATAACTGGTTTTTCTTCTTTTGACTGTTCTCAATAGTTCTTTTTCTAAATTGAGTCTAGCTAGTACTTCTTCATTTGTTTTTCGTGCTGTCCAAGGAATTTTTAAAATTCTACGGTACACCCACATTTCAAATGTCTCGATTCTATTCAGGCTCTTTATTTTTAAAGTCCACGTTTCGACTCCGTAGAGAAGAACAGACCAGATAAAACATTTTACAAGTTTTAATCTCAATTTAATATTTATATTGTATCGCAGAATAGAACGCGCATCTTAAAGAAACTATCCCTAGCTTGAGCAATTCTCGCTTTAATTTCTTGTTCTGGGTCCAGCTTGCAATTAATCCAACAGCCAAGGTATTTGTATTGGTTCTAAAATATTCCCATTTATTTTTATAGGTAAGGGGATATTCTGTTTTCTTTGGATCACCATTACTTTTGTTTTTTTTTTCGTTGATCTTCATTCCAAACTCTCGACAAGCATCCTTAAGGTGGTCTATAACCCCCTGTAAGTTTGTGTCTGTATCAGCCAGTAGGACAGTGTCATCTGCATATCTTATGCTAGATATTGGTTCTCCATTAATTTTTATTCCTGTGGAAAGGTTTTCCAAGGCTTGCTTGAATAGTAGTTCCGAGTAAAGATTGAACAGCATAGGGGATAGTATGCATCCTTGCCTTACTCCTTTATTTATACTAATATTTCTAGATGTATGATCGTCGATCCTAATCTTGGCACTCTGCCTCCAATATAAGTTCTTAATTAATCGGAGATCTTTACTATCCAAGTTGATGCTCTGCAAGGAATTTAACATTTTATTATGGTTTACGCGATCAAATGCCTTTTCAAAGTCTACAAAACATAGAAAGACATCCTTTTGTTGGTCGGATGTATTTTTGGTGGATGTTAAACCTATGCAGTATTTGATACAACTTGTGTCCATTAATTGAGTCGTAGGCCTGTTTAAAATCTATGAATATGTCGTGGACATCAATGTCGTATTCCCACGATTTGTTTAGAATTAGTTTGACAGTGAATAGCTGATCAGTTGTAGTTCTTCCTTGTCGGAAACAGGTTTGATATTCCCCG
Organism: Diabrotica balteata; assembly: GCA_918026665.1. Classification (NCBI taxonomy): domain Eukaryota; kingdom Metazoa; phylum Arthropoda; class Insecta; order Coleoptera; family Chrysomelidae; genus Diabrotica; species Diabrotica balteata. The sequence goes on along the minus strand of OU898277.1, from coordinate 147,678,341 downwards.
ACAATGTTTTGAGTTAGTTGTTGGAGTCGTTTGTTTAGTATGTAAGTAAAAACTGTGTGCGCTGTACCTAAGAGCCTTTTTTATAGATTGAGCATGTAATCCCGGTTTTCCAGTCGCTAGAGGTTTTTTAGAGTCTTAAGTGTAAACTTTATCATTATAAACTGTTGTACCTTAGTCCTCGAGGTCCTGGTTTTATATTTCTATAATTGCTATTACAGTTCTTTGTTCTTGCTTGCGTGGTTTCAGTATACTTTCTTAATTGCGACTAGATCTTGTTCAATCTAGTTCTACGTCGTTTAGCATTTCGATTAAATTTTCATATATTTTTTTTTGTAAATCAACCCAGCATAAGCATAATCTTTTTTAAACCTCTAGATATTTCACCATAATTACAGTTTTTTAACTGCTTCACGAGTATCTGTTCTTATTCTAACACCGTCCTATGAATCACTTAAATTCTATTTGTATCACCTCTTGTAAATCTGAATAAAAATTATTTGTATAAATAATTTTGCAGCACGATTTATCAGGTGGTCGTAAAGTGTGTATAAAAACTTATTTCTGTAGGAGGTATATTGTGAAGATAGGAGTAAATGTCTCCAGGAGGAGATAAAATTTGATGTGATCTAGCCAAGATCACTATGGTGAAGATGACCAAAATATGGAAATATTCAAAAATTACATAAAATCCAAACATGAGATTGGTCAACTCCTTAATATTTGCGGTACATACATATGGATGCGAATCTTGAACCCTAAGGAAATCAGAAAGAGAAATATAGATGACACTGAAATGTTCTGCTGGAAAAGAATGTTGCCAATTAGAAGGACAGGCCATCAAACACATAATTCCATTCTGAGAAAAGTAAAGATCAGTAAGAGATTCTCTATCAAAATCCAACTGTAACAATTAAAATATTTTGGACATGTCATGAGGTCAGACATATACAAAATGGGGAGACATCATCATTTAAGGAAAGGTGGAAAGTCGAATGTAAGATGTAATAGAAATAACCAGAGACAGATGTTACGGAGACGGCCATGCAAGATATCAGGATGAACACTACATTCCTTCCTCTTCCTCTTCTTCTTTTTATCTAGACATTACTCCGTCTGTTTTGTCAATGTGCATCCAGTAAGTTATCGTTCCATCGTTTTCGTGGTCTTCCTACTGATCGTCTTCCTATTGGGAAATCGTCTCTTGCCGTCTTTACTACTCTCTTTGTTGTCACTCGGTTTATATGGTCGTTCCATTCTATTCTTCTATTTCTTACCCAGTTCTTGATGTTCTCTACCTTGCATCTATGTCGTATATCTGTGCTTCTAGCTCTGTCCCATAGTATTACTATTAGTTTTTCCAAGTGTTTTCATTTCTGCTGTTTTTAACATCATTTTTGTCCTGTCTGTGTCAGGTCGTGTTTCTGCCGCGTATGTCATTATTGTTCTGATGACCTTTAATTTTTTTCCTGATATTTTTATTTCTCAATATTGTTTCATTCAGGCAGCCTTCGACTCTGTTTGCTCTATTCACTTGATCTTCTACTTGAATTTCGAGCTTTCCGTAGCTAGATAATGTGATGCCTGGATATTTAAACTTCATCACGTGTTCTACTATTTGACCCTCCAGCTCCAACTTACATCTTAGTACATTTACTGTTATATATGATGTTAAATTTGCTGGCGGTTATATTAAATTGGTGCAGCATATGTTGCACATAATCTTCATTTTAAGAGATTAGCATTGCGTCGTCTGTATAGCAGATTATTTTAAGTAGTTTTTCTCCCATTTGGTATCCTTTTTTAGTTCATACTTTTTTTATTATTTCATCCATAATCAGGTTGAACAATAGAGGACTCAGGGAATCTCCCTATCTCCCTGTCTTATCCCATTGCCAACTTCAATAGGGTCGGTTAATTCTTCTTTTACTTTCACCTTTATTATGTTGTTTTGGTAAATATTTTCGATCATTTTGATTATCCCTAGAGGCATCTCTCTTACGTACAATAAGTGGATAACGGATACATTCCTTCCTCAAAACTAAAGAGGAAGAGATATATGTGAAAATAAAAACTGATTATTTAAAATTTATCAAATGTTTTTAGTCGTATCAGACCATCATCAGTGAGATATAAAAAACAAGTAATTCTACTTAAATTAATAAAAAAACGGATAAAGTTTTTACTGTTAAATAAAAATGTGTGGTAATTACTTACTTAATAAAAGGATGCTTGTAGTCACGTCATGTATAGGTATAAAAACCTTAACTTCACATTTTAACTTGTCAACATATGTGTCATGATACTTGAATTCGAGTTGTTTTTATTTTTAGATAGCACCGGCAGTACAGAAATTTTAACACATATGATGCCTTTTTATTCTTATGACATTCCCCACACGTGTGGACCAGACCCGAAAATTTGTTGCCAGTTTGACTTTAAACGACTGCCAAATCATGGCCTTTATTGTCCTTGGAGAATAGCACCTCAAGTCATTACAGAGAGGAATATTGCAGAAAGGTAAGTTATAAACTTTAACGATATGTAATACAATCCCGAAAGTCATTGTTTAAATATTTCAAATTGTACAACAACCACTTTAAATAAACATTAGAACATGAACATAGATTAGAGGAGGGATAGATAGGCTACTTCTGTACAAAAAATGGTATTATGAAAGTGAAATTTACACTTAAAGTGAACTTTTAATTTATTTAATGTTCACTTTAAATTGATTATGATATCGGGTGTTATTAAACAGATGATTTTATATTGTTATTAATTGTTATGAATCGAATTTTAGTATTGATCTTTTATGTTTCTGTTTGTTTTACTATCTTTTATTGAAAGATCTACTTTTAATTTATTTCTTTTCATTTAATGTCTGTATTTTGTTGGTTATTTTTCATGTAGTTTTTAAATTAAACCCGCTTAGAGTAAATATATGGTGACTAGAAATGAATTAATCGAGAGTAGTGAATTGATGTGTAGACTCGCTTTTCTATGACGCTACTCTTGATAACGCCATCCTTTGGCGCTAGTTCCGTGACGCTCGCCTCAGAATTTCACTATAGAGAAAAAATTAAAATGCAACGCCAGTATAGAAGATTCGCTTCAAAAAACTCACCAAGAAGCGGTATACACAATGCAAGTGGAAAATATTTAGTGCAATTGCATTAATACAAAGTAATGTCTGTTTTCTGTTGTCTAAATTTCATGGCGCTACATAGCGAGGGTACTCTAGAGAAATGCAAAATTTGTCTTCGGTTCTAGATCTACCTTATGAGTTCTCGACAATGATAGACTTTTAGAGGGAAAAGAGAGGCATTCATACTTTCTAGCACATATTATGGAGTTATTACCCTGAAAGATGGAGTTATTTTAGTATATGCCCATTTTGTGAATGTTTCTAATTTTGTCATGCGGCCTTTATTTTGGAAAATTTCACATTTGGAAAATATGAAACAATCCTCTTTGAGGATATATTTCCGGAGACGAAGAACAACTACTGAAATGCAGGCACCAAAACTGCGGGGACCGAAAAAGTCGAGCAAATGACTGCGTTGGCTCGACGTGTTTTGCGCAAACCTTATAAAGCGTTTAAGGGTCTGTTGAAGCAAGGGCTCGAATTAAAATAGTCTCGATAGCATGCGCTAAAACCTATTCCAAAGTCATAAATAAAAACGTAGTATGTAAAAAATTTTACTTTCTGGATGTTTAATTAGGTATATATTAAAATGATTCATAATTAAGATGAAATGTGATCTCAATTATTTTGTTTGTACACTTTTTTCCATTTTTAGAGCAGAGCTTCTATTGGATCAGTATAGAAAGAAATCGAAGCTTTTTAAGACTAATGTAGTCCTTGCTCCTTTAGGAGACGACTTCAGATATGATCATCCAACGGAATGGGACGTGCAGTTCGAAAATTATCAAAAATTATTTGAGTACATGAACGGAAATGCTAAATTAAATGTCCAGGTAAGTGTATACATAATAAGCGAAAATAAAAGGGAGCATATAAATTACATCACTCCGCTCGGCAGCTGGCCAACAAAAGGTTTACAAAGAATTATACCATAAAAATCAAATCCTCGAGTGGGCTGCTGGATTCTGAACTATTTCCACGCATATAGGTTGCATCTCCCACCACGTGTTTGACGTGTAAGGGAGAGCGCCCATCAAACTGGCATGGCAAGAGGCAAGTAGCACGCGTTTAGCGTGTTACTTAAAATGTAACCAATGCAAACGAATGATTAGAATGAATGACGTCACTGTCATTTTCGTGCGCGCTGAATCATTCGTTTTCATTGGTTACGTTTTAAGTAACATGCTAGACGCGCGCTACTTGCCACTTGCCATACCAGTTTGGTGGGCGCTCTCCCTTACACATCACATTTTAGTGGAGAGCACAGAGCGATATCGGTAGCGGTAGTCGGTAGTCAGTAATCATTTAAAATCGATGGGGGTGCAGATGAAGTTCAACGCGCATATTTTTACGTATTATCTAGTAGCTTTAGGGAGAAAAATGATTTGTATAATCTGTTTACAAATAATGTTTCTTAATAAAATAGGTGTGTGGTTTCTTTTTGCCGTAACGGCTTTGAAAATTAAATATACATTCGTAAAAAAAAACACAACATAATTATTCTAAAAGAAACTTAAAAGATAAAATTCTAAAAACAATTTAAAATAGCCAAAAAATGAATGAACTAAAGCTTCAAATCTATTAAACAAAGATATTCTTGTATTTCTGAGTTGATTGGGCGTAATGTTGACACGATGCTGGACAATTTTCGCCCTTAACTTCATTACATTTTCTTCACGTTTAAAATTGTACCGATAAATATTTGATTTAAGAACTCAAAAAAAAAAAAATCATTTGGGGACCAATCGGCTGATCTTGGAGGCCACTTGATTGTACTTTGTTGTAATTATGCGGTTGGAAAATGTCCTTTGGAGAAATTCGGTAAATGCCCTGGTATTATCACTGGGAGATCCATCATGCTGTTACCAAATAAGTTCAAAATTCACAGGAGGTTGCTGAATTGCTGGAACGAGTTGATTTTGTAGCAGTTCGAGGGATTTAGTGCCGTTGAGTTGATATCAATAAAAAAGGGGCCTATTACATAATCATCCAAAATCCCCTACCAAAAATTAAGTTTTTGTTGGTATTGTTTACGCACAGGAATACTTAGATGCCTATTTTCCCGAGACCAATATCGAACAATGGATGGATTGTGTTTCCTGTGAAGAGAAAATATCGATTCGTCAATAAATAAAATGTTGTTTAAGATAATCATATTTGTGACAGTTTTGAATACACCCACATACGAAATTTTTGAATTATTTGTCAACTGTGGGTCTTGAAGGAATTGTCCTATTCTCAAAAGCAACAACGAATAAATCTACTACTAAGTTAAGTGACCTCCAAAATATCATATTAAAATTTGTATCTTTTCTTCAAGTCTATACATATTGATGTATTTACGAAATTGTTTTATTTTCATATCTTACGGACTTACCTAACAACCTACTCAGTGAACTGCGTAGGCTGGACTGGGAGTGAGACGAGAACCGCGACGGAATGTTGCTAATTCTATTGAAAGCTATAATAGTATGAGCTAGGAGATTGTTATAGTATATTAAAAAATATATAGTTCAAGATATAAGAATTTTCTCGTCTGATATATTAGAATCTTCGGACTTTTTTTGTACTTGTCCATACATCGATAGTATACATTCCGGATACATTTGATTTGACGGTTCAAATATTATGCATCTACTATTTGTTTCTTTTATACATTGAGATGAAAGTATTGATAAGCTATTATCGTTACCAATATTACCGTTAACAGTATTTGTAATTAATCTATTTCTTTGTTTTGTTTTAATTAAATTAACTTTCCTAATGATGCTTGAGACCTGTGAGATTTTATCATTTGTTTATGTTTTGCACTATTTTCATAAAGTTTCAATGTCTGAATCTCCGATTTTAGTGATCTAGAAAAAACTTTTCAATACGCCTTTGTTTTGGAATCTTTATCACTAAAAACCCATTTAATAGATGATTCCTATTCTTTGCGATATCTTTAGGTTCTCTTGTTGCAAATGTTCTTTTTTGGAGGGATTGATGAACTCTGGCCTTGTTCAAAATCGCTTTCATCCATTACGCGAATTCTGCAAGAGAAAGAAAATACTTGCTGTTATACCTAAGTATACATATTAATAAAACCAAAGTTGTAATTATCGTGCAAATATAATTATAGTACGTTGGCATCAATGATGGCATCATTGACGGGACGTTCGAAGTTAAACAGCCAAGCTCAGGCTTGGCTTTACTTTCGGTTGGTCTCGCAAAAAGAGTTAAGCGATATTTTGCTACATGTCGAACTAACGTTGCTATAATTTATGGTGTTAATGTGTTAACTTTTTTATAGGTCGACTGTTTCAAACTTAGTTTAGATACAATGTGTTAAATGTGTATGCTTCGTTTTATTTTCGCTTAATCTGTATAGTAAGCACAATATTAGAACCAATACAAATAAATAAAAACGAATTTAGACAAAGAAAAACCATGAGCCACTGAACGAATTTATAATTTGTAAAATAAATCAGCAAACAGCGAAATGGATAGAACATTAATGTATGGATATAAGCGTCAACTATGATAGTATTTAAAATATTAGGAAAGTCACCGGGTGGCAAACACAGGGGAATTGCGGAGAAACAGAATTGAGAATTACTTCAGTCGAAAATGCAGTCCAGTCCAGAAACGAAAATGCCACCGAATTACTAAAAATCATACGAACAAGCTGAATTTTGCTGAAAATGTCAATCTTAGAGAGGGGGAAACAGAAAAAAATCGATTTACCAAGCATCTGTACGCCATAGAAAAAAATGTTTCAAATAAAAAATGTACTTAAGATAATTTTGAACAAAAGCGTTTGTTACCTTTGTTGCGTAGAACAAACCGTTCTCTCAGAAACAACGATTAAACTGATCGGAGATTTTGAATGTCGCGCGTGAAATCAAAGCTCATTCATGAAGAGTACAGCTTCCATATAAAAATTTTGTATTTTGCCGCAAACAACTCAGTTTTTATAGAGGTGTTAAATAAATAAACGTGGCGCGATTTTTGCAATTTTTTATGATTCTTATGAGATGAATAAAATGTATCCCTTTCATTGACCTTCCACATTGAAGTTTCTATAACTAGAATCTAATCTTCAAAACCTGAAATTTTAGTCGTGAAATTTTAGTAGCATGAAATTATAGTTTTGAGTTTTGGCAACAAATGAGTCATTTGAGGCATTTGAAATATGTTTAAAAAACGCTGAATTTAAACTTTCACCTTACAAACGATCTAAAACGTTTAAAACTGCCACGTTTTTTAAAAGTACTTAACCTCTGCTATAAATTATAACCAAAACCGTCTTCTTGGAGGCATTTTTTGTAACGTGCGATTGTTTGTAATGTAAAATTTTAAATTCTGCGTTTTTAGTCATACTTAAAATGCCTCATATTGGTTACCAAAAATCAAAATCGACTTTTCATGTTACAGATTTTGAAGACTGGTATGCTGACGTAATAAATTGTATTGCTCTCACGAGAATCGTAAAAAATGACAAAAATCGCGCAAATGTTTATTTTTTGAACAGCTTATAGAAACTGACTACATTTGCTGCCAAATACAAAAATTGCGTACGAAAGCTGCTCTCTTCACCTTTAAAAGAAATTTTTATTTTTGTTGATAGGATACTCTGATCATATAGATACAAAAAGATATCGACTTTTTACCGTCTAGTTGATACAAATTTTATTTAACATTTATTTCGTGCGCGGAACTGACATTCAAAATCGCCGGTCGATTCAAACATTATATCTGAGAGATCGGTTCGTTCTACACAAAAAGTGCTATTAAACATTTTTGTTCAAAATTATTTCAGCTACATTTTATATTTAAAAGTTTCTATAACTAGAATCTAATCTTCAAAACCTGAAATTTTAGTCGTGAAATTTTAGTAGCATGAAATTATAGTTTTGAGTTTTGGCAACAAATGAGTCATTTGAGGCATTTGAAATATGTTTAAAAAACGCTGAATTTAAACTTTCACCTTACAAACGATCTAAAACGTTTAAAACTGCCACGTTTTTTAAAAGTACTTAACCTCTGCTATAAATTATAACCAAAACCGTCTTCTTGGAGGCATTTTTTGTAACGTGCGATTGTTTGTAATGTAAAATTTTAAATTCTGCGTTTTTAGTCATACTTAAAATGCCTCATATTGGTTACCAAAAATCAAAATCGACTTTTCATGTTACAGATTTTGAAGACTGGTATGCTGACGTAATAAATTGTATTGCTCTCACGAGAATCGTAAAAAATGACAAAAATCGCGCAAATGTTTATTTTTTGAACAGCTTATAGAAACTGACTACATTTGCTGCCAAATACAAAAATTGCGTACGAAAGCTGCTCTCTTCACCTTTAAAAGAAATTTTTATTTTTGTTGATAGGACACTCTGATCATATAGATACAAAAAGATATCGACTTTTTACCGTCTAGTTGATACAAATTTTATTTAACATTTATTTCGTGCGCGGAACTGACATTCAAAATCGCCGGTCGATTCAAACATTATATCTGAGAGATCGGTTCGTTCTACACAAAAAGTGCTATTAAACATTTTTGTTCAAAATTATTTCAGCTACATTTTATATTTAAAACATTTTTTTCTACGGCGTACAGATTCTTCATAAATCGATTTTTTTGCGTTTTTACTCCCCTGCGAGGGGGATTTTAGGAGGAAACCTGGGGGTTAAAGTGGTAAACTTTTTTGCATCTTTTTATATGTCCCAAAATTGATATTCTCAGAAATATCTGCCAACTGGACTAAATATTAAATAAGAAAATCAATACTGATCTACTTCATTATCATAGATCTAGAGAACTTTATTGACAACGTAATTTTTGTGGGGGTGTTTAGCCACTCATGTAAAGACAATTTTGCTGTAATAAACCAACAAACAAAATGTAGTGACGGAAAATTCAGTTCATTTCTGAAAGTTTGTATTCCATTTTAAAAACAGATAAATTAAAATCTAGTGGTGATGAATTTTAAAAACTAGTTTGTAGCCCAGCCTACGGATAACTATGATAACGGTCATAATAGTGGCACCAAAAAAAAATAGTTTGTAGAGTTGTCAACAAGTCAACGTATTGCAACAATGAGCTGTAAATATTTGGCTTACTACTGCAAGAAATTGTTTTTATAACTTTAATATCCCACTACTTTTAACTACATACAACCTTATCATCTCCAGAAAATAACAACTGACTAATTCTAATTTATAAATTTTATTTATTTATTAATAACATTATTTTCTTAAATATATTACAGGCTCAGTTCGGAACGTTGACAGACTATTTTAATGAACTCCGAAAACAAAAATATAAAGATTTTCCTACTTTTTCTGGCGATTTTTTCACTTATGCGGATCGTGATGATCATTATTGGAGCGGCTATTATACTTCTAGGCCGTTCTATAAAAGAATGGACAGAATGGTACTATCATATGTAAAGTAAGTAAAAAAAACTATTACGTCAGTTTCATAATTTAATGGATTATGGAGATAACGATATTAAGTTGTAAACACTGTTTTAAATCAATTGTTTGAATTGATATAAGGTTGAATGCTCGAATAAATGAACTTTGATCAAATGAAAGGCAGATATAGAGCACAGTTTTATTAATTAAATCTTACCTAAGTACTTTCGCTTCCTAGAGCATCTTCAGGGGTATTTCATCAATTTTGGGCTATCCAACAATTACAGAATGTCATAAATATAAAATTGTACATAACACTACACTAAACAAGGACAAATAGTTTAAAATTATTTAAAAAATAGGCGAAGCTACATTATGGTCGGCAACAGAAGTCTCTCTATATTTTAGTTTTCTTCAGTTGAGTATATAATTTACTTTCTGTTAAAAGTATAATCATTTACCTTTCTTTATGTTGAGACAAACCACGAAGGATTCAAGCCCCAACTCTTTGGGTACCTTGGATATTAGTAAATGTAGGTAGGGCAAATTTGAAACTAGTGTACTCGAATTTACTGATAATCATCATTTTTATTAATTTTATTCATTCTGTAATTTACTCTGTCACTTACCTACTTATTTTTTATCATCATTCAATCTTCGCTTATCCATTGCTGGACATAGATCTCCCTCATAATTTCCCATCTATTTCGATCTTGTGCCTCTTGCATCCAATTCCTATGACAACGTTTTAGATCGTCAGTCCAACGTGTTGGTGGACGACCTCTGCTTCGGTAGGCATCATCTCTTGGTCTCCATTCCAGTATCCTCTTTGTCCATCTATTATCTGTCATTCGAGCTACGTGACCTGCCTAGTTCCATTTCAGTGTTGCTACTCTCCTTACTGCATCAGCCACTCCGGTTCTTTGTCGTAGCTGGCGATTTGGGATCTTGTCTCGTAGTGAAACGCCCAACATAGCACGCTCCATCGCCCTTTGACACACACGGATCTTTTGAACTGTTCTCCTTGTCGTGGTCAACGTTTCCGCCTCGTAAGTCAACACTGACAAAACACACTGATTAAAGGTTTTTCTTTTAAGGCATATTGGTATATCAGACGATTTGAAAATATGGTTCAGTTTGCCGAAGACTGCCCAAGTCAGTCTTATACGACGAAGAAGCTTAATGGTTTGGTTATCTTTTGCTATGCGGATCTCATGACCTAGGTATTTATAGGCCATTACCTGGTCTATGGATCTTGTTCCTACGCATATATCTTCGCTGACTACAAGATTTGTCATCATCTGGGTTTTAAATATATTTATTTTCAATTCCCTTTCTAGCGAAAAAAGGTAGAGCTGATTTAAAAGTTTTTTGGCCTCATCTATCCTATCAGCTATTAGTACAATATCATCTGCAAACCTTAGATGTCTAAGCTTTTCTCCGTTTATGTTTATGCCGTTGTCGGTCAGTTTTGCCCTTTTACAATTATATTCCAAAAGCGTAGTGAACAGTTTCGGCGATATGGTGTCCCCTTGGCGTACTCCACGTTGTATCGGGAATTTCTGGGTTTGAGAATCACCCACTCTAACACTGGCTGTTGCGTTTTGGTATATGTAATTATATTTATATACCGATAGTCAATTCGGCATTCTGTCAATGCTTCCAATATTTTTTGTTGATTTACGGTGTCGAATGCCTTTTCATAGTCGACAAATATTAAAGCTAGTGGTTTATTATATTCAGTGCATTTTTCTATAAGATTGTTTATTATCAGTAGGTGGTTTGTTCCATAGCCTTTTCTAAAACCCCCCTGTTCTATGGGCTGATAAAATTATTTTTGTAAATAGTTTATAAATATGTAAAACTAGACTTATGAGCCTGTAATTCCTGAGGTCGGTAGCATCCCCTTTTTTATGAAGTATGATCGTTTCTGCGTTATATCATTGGGTTGGTGTTATTGCTTCCTGCAAACATCTAGTGAATAGTTTGGCAAGGACCTGCCATAATCTTTTTCCAGCCACTTTCAAGGCATCTGCTCCTATGTTTATATTATTATTGTAATTGTAAATTTTTAAATATTAAATGTATATTAGTGTATTATATGTGAGTTTTCTTTACCTTGTAGATCTACCTGGATAATTCCATAATTGAAGAATTAGTTTTCACATTTCTATTATAGTTGAAATAACTTAAGTAATGGTAGTTTCTATTTCGAGCTTAACTATTCATTTTTGGCGCACTTCCTTTGGTGCTCTCTTTCGTTTCTTTTGAAGGACTTTTTCGGGATGCAATTCGATTAGGTTCTCCCGAATGTTATTCAATCCATTTCCTAAAGTCTTAAATATGTTCAGTTTTCCCTCCATTTTACATTCACATAACTTCGTAAGTTATCATGCCGCAACGTCACTTTTGTTATTTACCGACACTTAATATACTCATTAGCGACTATTTGAGTACAAATCATATTTAACTCATAAGATATTGCTAATTATCAAGATAACAGTACTGTAGGATTTTTTTAAAAGCGAACTGTTGATAAAGATAACTGTTTTGGTAGTAGTAAATAGTACTAACAACTTAGAGTAGGTGTAGATGCTGTTCAAATTTATTTAAAATTCCAACAGGCATATCAATTTCAAACTATATAATTCTAAAATATTTGATTGAATAAGGCATCCAATTCTATTATAAATATATTTCTTATAGCAATGGTACATTTTTATTATTTTTTAATTGTTTTTAATCGTTTCAGGGCAGCTCAAACTATTCATACATTAGCATACTTAAGCGGTAAACCAGGAGCATCTTGGATTGTTGATGCAAAGCTTGGTTTAGAAAATATGATAACTTCAGCTCGAAATGCTCTTTCTTTATTTCAACATCATGATGGAATTACAGGAACTGCCAAGAATCATGTTGTTATTGATTATGCAAAGAAGTAAGTTCTTGTTAAATCATGTTTTTATGTGGTATCAAATTAGCAGAAGGAATAATAAATATGAAATTATTAATAGTGTAAAGCATTAAAATATCCATAAGGAAAAAGTTAATTTCCTGTTTGTAGTCCGCTGTATACCATATATCACATGTTTTTACTAAAAAATCCTTAATAAAAGGTGTATTTATAAATATACCTTTTATAAGCGTATAAACTGCACTAACTCTTTTTTTATGTTTTCAAATAAAGCAAGCTTTTTTAAGTTTTTAAAGCATTTTGATTAATGCAAAAAATCGGGGGTTCTTAATTACTAATTTGTTTTTATATTTATCCATTGTGTTTACTGTATTGTTTCATTTGTGCTTCTAAATATGCGAATTTTGTTTCTTTATCTGATTTTTAATTGAGTTAGTACAATATTCGCTGAAAAAAAAAATCGGGAATATAAATACTACATACCATCGTTCTGTGAAACTGTATTTATGATTAAAGTCTGAATAGCAGTTAAATTGTTAAATTACAAAATATTATAAACAATCATTATTGCAGTTCTTCGTCGTCACTGCTTGTAGTTATTTCATAATTTTATGATGTATCAGAATGCAGAGTTCTATATCAGCCATGGTACATGGTATTGGCAAAAGATTTGTGTAAATATATCAGTATGAGAATGACGTCCCCTTTTTGTTTTTGTTAGATCACATCTGTTAAAATCGAAACATAAATCATACTAAAAAAAAGACAACATCTGGTGTGTTATACAACACCCTTTTTTGCTTTATTTAACTGATTTTGATCATTCCTTTTTCATTGTCAGTTTTCCAATTTTTATTGCTAATAAGGCTTTGGAAATCTAGGAAGTCTTCTTGTGACATTTCTGTTAAATTATATACTTTTCCAAGAGTTTTGGCCATTCTTATCAAAGTAATCTATTGTTCAGGAACACACAAGAACGACTGACGTTTTTTCGCGTTTTTAATTACAGCATGCATGCTGTCTCCCTCATTTTGGGTGTGTCCTTTCTTTAAAAATCTATGAGTAACACTAACTTGAAAATAGATAGGTGCATAAGCTTATGCTTCTTCTTCTTCTTTCTTCTTGTATGTAGGCTTTAAAGCCTGTTTCTCCTTCAATATTAGTCTCCTAAATTGTTTAAATTCTCGCACCATCTTTTTCTTGGTCTGCCATTAGTTCTTCGTCCATTTGGTGACTTATCTCGTGCTATTCTTACTATTCTATCCTGCCATTCTACTGGTGTGTTCGTTCCACTCCTGTTTTCGTTTTGTCACCCATCCATTTATGTCTTCTATATTGCATCTTCTTCTTATGTTTTCGCTTCTCTCCCTATCCAACAGTAGTCGTCTCATTTTAGATGTGTCAGGTCTTGTCTCCGCCGTGTATGTTAATATAGGTCTAATTGCTGCTTCATAGATTCTTGTATTTGTGTCTTAGGTGTTTGTTCTTCCAGATTGTGTCATTAAGAGATCCCGCCGCTTTACTTGCTTTTAAGCTTTGCTGTCTTACTTCTTCTTAATATCTCCGTAACTAGTTAAATATATTCCCACATATCCAAACCTTGCTTCCTGCTTTATTATTTTCCCATCAATTTGGATTTTACACCGAAGTGGGTATTTAGATGTTGTCATACATTTGGTTTTTTCTGCTAATATTATCATATTTCAGTTATTACTATTTAAATGGGAATAGGCCATTTAAAGGTTAAAGTACGTTTATTGACGTTTGAATTTCCACTTCGGTAATCGTTCTTTTTTCTCATTTCCGAAGTGGAAATTGAAACGTCAATAAACGTACTTTAACCTTTAATTGTGGCCTATTCCAATTTAAATAGTAATTACTTTAAAACGCCACTAGAAAATAGCTTCAGAACCATATTTTAGTTCTTGGCTGTTGTATTGAAGATGTTTATTAATCTTTGGAGCTCGTCTTCTGTCTCGGCGATTAATGCGGCGTCGTCTGCATAACATAATATTTGGATTTCTTTGTTCCCCACTCTTTAGCCATGACCTTTACGTACTGCTTGTATTATGTCGTCCATTATTATATTAAAGAGAATAGTGGCATTGCTCCTACCCATTGTAAAAGAAAACAAGGCTCAAAGAACCGATATAAAGCCTCGGAACTAGCTGCTTAAGTAAACATTGAAAATATGGTGTGGTTTCTGTTTTGCCCACCACAGTGATCCGAATAGAAAATAAGTGATTTAATGCCCTTCTTTTTCTGGGTCTCTATAAACTTCCACAAACAACTACCAATGTTGTTTGAACCTCGTTTAGCAATTTGTTCATGGCATACATAACAGAAACCATCATTGTTGCCTATATACAAATATGGTGAAGTTATATGTGACTTATAAAAAAAATCGCTTACGTTCGATAGAGGAGTCGCTAAAACTTTTTGGAGAACGAAACATGCAACGCAGATGGTCTTATCAGTCAAGGTGAGTTATTTGTCACATTTTTTCATATTTCTAGCTACTATTTTATTAACCAAGTGACGTTCATAGTTCCCCTGTAAGTCGACATTCCCAGTTTCGTCAGCTAGGTTAAAGACTGAGCATACATCGCACTGTTCTTTCTTTGTTCTAAAGAAACTGATATTAAATTCAGTGTTGAAAATGTCTCTGTACTGGCGATGAGTAGCAAGTTGTCCAAGACTGTTTTCATCCACATAAAATTTCGTATATAGTTTATACATTTTTTGAATTCTTAAAACCTCCTCAAGATGCTTCCTCTTAGACTCCTTAGACACCGAATATAATGTGAGGGTATCAAGGAAATTAGTTTATGTGCTTTCTCACAGTTTCTGCAATATTTGGAGAAAGTCTATACGGTCGTACTTTATATTTTCCACGTTGATCTGATTGTAAAACTCGTTTCCTTTCTTTTAGCCAATGCTGTATTTACTTAAGTTTGTGAAATACCAAGTTTTTTTAAAAACATATTTTTACAAATTTGACTTTGTTCACCGCCAAGCTGAAAATGATATTTCCGAGAAAAATTCCTACGACAGTGTACACCAGCAGAATCAGTACTTTGTTTTTTCTCTATCTCTGTCTCATGCTGCACAATACAGTCGCATTGCTTTGTATGATCTGGCAAGTTGAAAAAGTCTTTAAAAATCCTATGTCTCATTTCTTCATTTATTTTTGTGGTACACTTAAGCCTGCATGTTTATTGGCAATCTTCGCCTATTTTTCGTGCCTTAACCTTTTCTGAAAACAAAAGACGATGCATCTTACATTATAAATCTTAACTTATTCATATTAAAACAAACATATAAACGCTTTGATATTAGCAACTATAACTTCTCTGATCATATTTAGGTCCGGGTTATCACAAATTGTTTCTAAAAAAAGATATTAATAATTTGTTTCTATACATATGAAAAATATACTAACCTCTTGAACAATGCTCTTGTTAAGAATCTGTTTCTCGCTTGTTAGCTGTCCTTACTAAATTTACTATGAATTGACCTCTTGGGTACATCATGGATACTTATTTAAATTTATACCAATGCACCCTTTATTTACACGTACTATTTTTGATAGCAATGTGTACGCTTTACAACTGTTATACATAAACACTGTTATTCATGTACGCTTACTTTACTTAACCTCAAAATGCAAAAACTATTAGCTCACGAGACAACGACGTTTCCGTTGGGAATGCCGAGGAAGACTATTGTGACGTTTATATAGTTCTAATTTATTTGTCTTTATTCTAATTTATTGTCTATAATCTAATTTATTAAAACTCACGATAGCTAATTACTAATTTATTAAATAACTTTACAAATGTATTTATTTCACGTTTCGTTACATTTAAATACCGCGTGTACCGATCTTCTTATGACTGCCTCCTCAATGAAAGTATTCCCTTATTTATATAATTCCAAGCCGGTAAACAGAAAGGTGTAGAAAATACCATGCTGTTCTCGATGTAGACACAGCGGCGACTGGTCTCAAAACATGTTTTTTTTATCGGCTTGTCGCCCCCAGAACATTCGATTCAGGTAGATTTTTGACCTAGAAATTACGAGAATCAATAAAAGAATTAGTCATAAAATATTTACAGTTCTATATGCCATAACGTTTAAAATCGTAACATTGCCCCCCTCTTAAAAGATGGTTCCTCCTGGAACCTTGTCGGGACTGGAACTGGAACGACATGCTGATATCGGCAACTGGACCCTCTTTTACAACTTCCAGTTGTATAGAAATGACAAGGGACGGTTTTCTCTCCGCACCAGTAACTATGCGGATTGCAACAGACTAACACCTGGACTTCGGTGTCTTTAAAGATTTCCTCCACCATGTTTCGTATAACCCTCCAATCTAATTGGCGGCACTCCAACTTTGGCATGGCTAACTTTTGCACGTCGGACTCTAGTACGTGCTCTCTCAACTGAAGTAAGGCTTCCCATACATCTCGGTAGGTAGGTTGATCACGGGCAGTGTCTTTTGTTACCAGGTAGAAAAGGTAATGTGATGCATCTTGAAGTTTTAAGGCTTTTCCAGGAGCTGGCACTTGGCATTGAAGTTCTGCAACTCGACCGAACTTCCTTCGAAAGGCGGATGCCAACCCTGGTGCGTCTTTGATACTGGCCGGGATGGTAAGGGCCAGTGAGTAGTCATCGGGAAGCGAGTAGATCTTGCTTTTCTTCAGTGGTAACACCATGTCTTGCTTTACCGGTACCTCCATAGGCACCCATGAATTCCTTAAACGTGAGGTCAGACACATCTTGGACTTGGTTTACTTCCACTTCTTCATCTACGTCGTGGTCACCTTCGAAAGACGCCAGCCGGTTATGGTGTACTATCATCGGCTTTCCCCTCGGAATCTTGCTTATTCGGTAAATAACATCATTGATCTTCTCCATAATGAGGTATGGACCTTCCCAAAACTGCTGCAATTTGGGAGAACAACCTTTTCGCTTTTTGGGGTTATAAAGCCAGACTTTATCGTTCTTCTTAAAACACCCCTTTTCGGCTTGCGTATCGTACCGTTTCTTCATTCGGTCACTAGCGATCTGGAGATGGGAACGGACCAACTCGTGTACATCGTCCATTCTTCTTCGTAATTCGATCACATAATCTTCACCTGCTACATCTTCTCCAGGTCGACACCCAAACTCTAGATCACAAGGTAGTCGCATCTCGCGTCCGAATAGGACTTTGGCTGGTGTCTGGCCTGTTGATTCATTAACAGCAGATCTGTAGGCCATTGTGAAGAACGGGAGATATTGGTCCCAGTCTCGCTGATGATCGGACACCATCTTTGTCAAATACTTGCCAACTGTTCTATTCATTCGTTCTACCATACCATCCGATTGCGGATGATAAGCCGTAGTCCTTGTTTTCTTCATACCTAGTCTATCACATATTCCTTGGAATAAATCGCTTTCGAAGTTCCTGCCTTGGTCACTATGGATCTCCAAAGACACTCCAAATCGGCTGATATATTCTTGGATCAACTTATCTGCAACGGTGGCCGCCTTCTGGTCTGGAAGTGCGTAAATCTCGACCCACTTAGTGAAGTAATCCATTACTACCAACATGTACTTGCCTCCATTATCACTTTCTGGAAACGGCCCAGCAATGTCCAAAGCTATTCTTTCAAACGGGCTTCCAACATTATATTGTCTCATAGGAGCTCTCCTTTTTCGATAAGGCCCGTTACTCGTAGCACAAATAGTACATTTCTTACACCAGTCTTTTACATCGTCGGAACTGTTCATCCAATAAAACCGTTCCCGAATTCGCTGAAGGGTCTTTTTTACACCAAAATGCCCTCCTGATGGACTGTCGTGTAACTGACGAAGTACTTCGGCTATTCTGCTCTTTGGAATCACCAACTGTCTTCTCTTCTCTGAACCGTCATCATTTTCCAGGACTCGTTTGAGCAAGCCATCTTCCATGATAAATGAGTCCCACTGGGCCCAATACGTCTTAACTATTGAGCCTAGGTTCGATATTTCTTGCCAAGGTGGTCGACGGTTTTCCTCTTTCCATTTTCGGATTTTCTGTATAACTGGATCTCTCTCTTGTTCTTCCCTGATCTTGGTAGGCGTCCAGTCGTCGTGGACCACCGTCGTTCTTAGCACTGCTGCTTCCTTGGATTCCGTTTTGTTGCAGTGAGAACACTCTGCTGGGCATGGCCTTCTGGAAAGAGAATCGGCGTTTCGGTGGCTAACTCCGGCCCGGTGCTCAATCTTAAAATCATATTCTTGGAGTCGTTCGATCCACCTGGCTATCTGACCCTCTGGATTCTTAAACTGCATCAACCACTTAAGGGCGGCATGGTCGGTTCGGATTAAAAACTTCCTTCCATAGAGGTATTGATAGAAGTGCTCTACTGATTTCACTACTGCCAGAAGTTCTCTTCTCGTGACGCAATAATTTCGCTCAGGTTTTGAGAGGACTTTACTAAAATATCCAAGGACTCTTTCCTGTCCTCGTTGAATCTGAGACAGCACTCCTCCAATTCCCACATTACTTGCATCTGTATCTAAGATGAACTCTCCTTCTGGCAGTGGATACCCTAAAATTGGTGCTGTGATTAAAAGCTTTTTTAAGGTTTCAAAGGCATTCTGGCAGTCTACATCCCAGCGGTATTCTCTTGCTTCCTCTGTAAGTCGCGTTAATGGTTTAGCGATATCTGCAAACTTCTTAATAAACCTCCGGTAGTAAGTACACAGTCCTAGAAAACTTCTCACTTGATGTTTGTCAGTTGGTTTTGGCCATTCCTTAATAGAATCGATTTTTCCCTTATCCACGGCCACTCCTTCTTTACTGACTATATGACCCAGATAATTGACTTTACCTTGAAATAGCTGGCACTTCTTGGGGTTTAACATCAATTGGGCAGCTTTAAGTCGATTAAAAACGTTTTCTAAATTCTTCAGATGGTCTTCAAATGTCTTCCCCAAGACGATTATGTCGTCTAGATAAACTAGGCATGTTTTCCAAGATAACCCTCTCAACACATTTTCCATAAGCCTCTCAAATGTCGCAGGAGCGTTACAAAGTCCAAATGGCATAACGTTGAATTGCCATAATCCAGATCCTGTGGTGAAGGCTGTCTTTTCTTTATCTACCGGGTCCATTTCTACCTGCCAGTATCCAGACTTCAAGTCCAAAGTAGAAAATAATTTACTTCCAGCCAATGTGTCTAATGTGTCATCGATCCGAGGCAGAGGATAACTATCTTTCTTGGTAACGTTGTTCAGCAAATGGTAATCCACACAGAACCTCGTTGTTCCGTCTTTCTTCTTAACCAGGACCACCGGAGAGACCCATGGGCTCGTAGAAGGTTCTATCACCCCGTCTTTCTTCATTTCCTGAACAATCGTTTCAGCTTCCTCTCTTTTCGCCTGTGGTAATCGTCGAGCTGTTTGACGAATTGGCTTAGCATTACCAGTATCAATTTTATGCTTAACAACGGTAGTTCTTCCCGTCTTTCCTCCTTTCGGTACGAAAATATCACGATACTGCCGAAGAAATTCCCTTAATTTCCTTTTCTCAATCTGATTCAGAGACTGTCCAGCAACCGCAACCATTTGATCAAATTTATCGTTGGAATTATCAGACGTTGTCGTCTGACGGATTATGGATGTGACAGGTACACAAGTTCCTACTTTTGTCTCTTCTTGATGGTCACTGGGTAGTCATTGACATTAATAAGTCTCACAGGAATTTCTTTAGCCGAAGTCACTAATTCTTTTCCAATTATGATTCCACGGCCAACTTCGTCGTCATGATTCCAAGGCTCCATCATAACAGGTGTTCCTTCGTCCACAATTCCCTGTAGCCGCGCTACTATTATCGTTTCACTTCTCGCAGGCACGACTGTATCTTCTTTAACGGCTGCTTGCATAGTGTTGTCATCATGTGGATGGAGAAATACCTCCTCGTTACCAACTTTGATTACCTTATTCTTAAAATCCAATTGGAATCCATGCGTATTCATTACGTCCATTCCTAATATAACATCCTCTTCGATGTCAGCAACTATAACAGTATGGACGAACTTTTCTGCTCCAATTCCTAATTGTATCTGGATTTCTCCGTGAATGTTGGCATTTTCACCTGTAGCGGTCCGCAGTCGCAACCTCGTTGGTAACAGTTTCTTACGGCTGTTTATAACTGTCGGACGAATAATGGTTCTTGTCGCTCCAGTATCCACCAACAACGTATGCTTTTTACCATTTATTTCTCCATCTACATAGACACTATCTTCACGACATTTCAAAGAAGCTATTAGTATCAGAGGGTCTTTGGTAGAGTTCTCGGTCGAAGCTGCTCCCCTAAGGCCGACGCGTTCTGGTTTTGTCTTCGGTCTTATGGTCTTCGTTTTCTTGTGTGTCATGCTTTTCATCATATTAACGAGCTGGTCAAGTTTATCTTCATCTCCTTCCTCTTTTACAGTCCTAACTTTGCTATACCCGCCAGAGGCCTGCGTAGCTGACTCGTATTCGAGGGCGGCAGATAAGACATCCATCAGCGTCTTGTGACGAGCTAATCGTAGTGTTCTTTGCATCTCATGATCACAAAGACCATCAATAAACGTTTGAACGGCCAACTTTTCCATCATGTCTTCAGGAGCTGTTGGATAAGCATATCGCACTAATCTGGCAATATCTACTTCATATTCTTGAAGAGCCTCATCTTTCTTTTGTCTTCGATTTTTGAGCTGCGACTGATATACATGCTCCAAGTGTTCGTGGCCATATCGCATATTTAACCTCTTCTTCAGTTGTTCGAAATCATCCGTCTCCTCTACGGCTATGGTCTGGAGCACATCTAAGGCATCTCCTCGAAGAGCTATAGTCAGGTTTACAGCCTTTTCTTTTTCAGACCATCCATTCGCTCTTGCAGCTGATTCGAACTGTTTCATGTAGTTGTTCCATGATGATTTTCCGTCGAAAGTTGGAACTTTAACATGAACAGAAACTCCACATCCTTCAAATTTCGGCCGCGTTTCCAACTTACATTTCGTCTCGTCTTCTTTTGTCTCTACGGTAATTGGATTATTTCCTCTCTCTACCATTCCTGTTCCCTCCATCTTCCTTTCCATCTCTTTCATCTTTTCTTCGAAGGCCAACATATCGGCAGCAACTTGGTTTTTTAACGAAGACATTCTGTCGTCGAGGGCAGACATCTCAGCAGTGACTTTGGAGATTTCCAAGGAGGTGTTGGCAGAAACTTTGCTTTCTAGAGAAGAAATCTCGTTAGAAATTTTGTCTTCTAAAGAGGCGATGTCACCGCAAACTTTGGCTACATCACCAGAGATTTTGACTACGTCGGAAGAAACTTTCGAAATCGACGAGATGACAGCAGCATGCTTGTCTTCAAATATATAAGTTTCCGGATTCAAACCTTCTTCCTCCAAAGCCTTCTTTAATCGTTGGATTAACTCAGTCTTTTTTCCGGTAGAAGCTAATTCTCTGTCTTCAAGATGCCTTCTTAGATTCGTAACTGTGAGCTCGTAAATCGTAGCCATCGTTCACCAATTTCACTTCTTTTCAAAAATTCAAATTAAATTTATCTACAACCCCACTCCTGTACACCATTGTGACGTTTATATAGTTCTAATTTATTTGTCTTTATTCTAATTTATTGTCTATAATCTAATTTATTAAAACTCACGATAGCTAATTACTAATTTATTAAATAACTTTACAAATGTATTTATTTCACGTTTCGTTACATTTAAATACCGCGTGTACCGATCTTCTTATGACTGCCTCCTCAATGAAAGTATTCCCTTATTTATATAATTCCAAGCCGGTAAACAGAAAGGTGTAGAAAATACCATGCTGTTCTCGATGTAGACACAGCGGCGACTGGTCTCAAAACATGTTTTTTTTATCGGCTTGTCGCCCCCAGAACATTCGATTCAGGTAGATTTTTGACCTAGAAATTACGAGAATCAATAAAAGAATTAGTCATAAAATATTTACAGTTCTATATGCCATAACGTTTAAAATCGTAACACTATACTAACTTAAGATAGGAATATCGTAATGCAAAATTGGTTGCCCAAACATGGAGAAATTAACTTAGAACTTTGTTTGTTGAAAGATATCATGGTAATGTAATTCTTTAGGGGTGTACCTCAAAAGCGCCAAAAATTGAATTAGTACAGTCTTCGCTGAACGAGTCGAATTATAGTACTAGATATTATCCCGTAAATGGGTATACAATAAAAATATGAAATAAAAAGGTGATAGTTTGAGATAGATTTACCATATTAATAAATTAAACGAACTAATTGCTATAAATTGGCTCTAAATTTGCTTTCATCAAAATAATAATGCTCTGACCGTCTTGTTCATCAACCACGAAAACCATTGGTCCAAGAAGACTGCAGAACAATGGCGCTTTTCCTCCAAATCCTGGTTTATGATATGTATTAAGAACTGTATGCACTTGGCCAACTGCAGCGTGTTTTTGTCGAAAACCAGGATAAATAATTTTGTAATAAAAATTTTTGTGATATGTTATACAGTCGACTACACAAAATTAACTTTTTCCTTGTGGATTTCAATTAATTTTTTATACTTAATACCAGTTAATTTTGCAGAATTTTTATAGTATTTAGAAATATGTGAAAATTTATTGTTTCTTAGAATGAAATCGGCAATACGATCATGCCAAGACGTAATTCAATTATGTACTCACATTCTATTAAATGGGTATGACGCTGAAGTACCGAAGAAAGAGTTTCCTCGGTATAACATTGACGATTTTACTCCTTCCCAGGAAGAACATCACCAAATTATTATTGGCTTTCCAGAATTGCGACAGAAAAAGATGGTTATATACAATACATTAACCTTTACTAGGCGTGAAGTCGTAACTTTTCATATATCTACACCTTTTATTGAAGTAAGTATGTTTGAGAATATATTAAATTAAAACGGTTTTCGTAGCGTAATACGGCTTTCTGTTCCAAGTCACAACTTCTTTGTATTTTGGAAGTTTTCTTTCAGACATCGCCTTGGCCCTTCATCTATGTTGCCTGTTTTCCTCGTTTCCGTGTCTCTTTGGGATCCAGTCTAATATTTTTGGGGATTCTGCTTTCTTCCATTGGACGTGTCTGTACTATACAAGTTGCTGTTTTTCTACGACTTCTATTATATTTCTTTTTAGTCCCATTTGTTTCCTAATATCATCATTTCTTATATGTTCTTGCGGCTCTCTCCCAAAGTCATTTTCAGTACGTATTAGTTTGGCCGTCCATTTTTTGAGTAATTGCCGTACTTCTGTCCCAAATGTTAACACTGGTTTTAATATTGTATTAATTATTGTTTTAATATTTCTTAATTTTGTCCCGTATTAGTTAGCTTGATTCCTAAGTAAATGTATTCCTTATAACCTTTAATTTTTTCCTGGTCTAGGTAGTTTTTCTGTATCTTTGATCCTTTCAAAATAGGCACTGTGTTTTTTCATGTTGATCTACAGGCCCCACTTTCTATGTTCTTCTACAAGTTTCCTTGACATATATTTAAATCTTCCTTGTCCTGTGCATTAACAGCTTATGATCATCTGCGTAATGTAATGTGTAGACTATTGACATTGAGTGTAGACATTGTCTCAAGACCTATTCATCATTTTCAACATTAAAAAAAAATGGTGAAAACATTGAATTATCCGTATCTGTCTGTCCGTGCACACAACTCGTCCGTTATTAGAAGAGATAGAATGACAAATGAGGTGTCGAATGAGAGCTTATAACCCAAAGTTGGTATTAGAGCTGAGAAATTTGACCTCGGACATCGGGTACCAGAGTTGCAACCGGAAGTGCTGTTTTAAAGTCGTCGAAATTGCACAAGAGATATATTATTCGACTTCTTTGTAAGACGAGAACAAGTACAGACTTCCGGTTTTTATATCACTTCCGGTTAAAAATTTATTACCGTAAGTTTGACAAAAATTACTCAAAAGTAGTAATGGGTAAATAAGGATATGGCGAAAGAAATAAACGTGGGCAAAGTTTCCTGAACTTTTTACAACAGGAAAATGTATTCATGATAAACACTTTTTTCGATAAAAAGTGTAAATGAACTTGGATAAGCCTAGATTGCAGTGTCAAAAATGAAATAGATTATATCATAATGCACAGAAAACAAATAATCAAAGACATCGAAGTACTCAACAAATTTTAATAGGAAGCGGCCACAGATTAATCCGAGCGAAGATACAATTAAATGTAAAATTAGAAAGAACCAATACGATCCTAAAAACACGAAAAAAGAACTGGATTCTCATAGAAAATAAAAACGGGTGTAGCAGTCCAGTGGGACTGTCGGTAGAATTTATACTTCTATACACGTATTCGCCGTTACAAATTTATCCTGGAGTCAATCTGCACAATCATTATATATGTAATGCTATAGATAAGAAAGAGAGAGCAGAACGAGAAAAAGAATTAGTTATATAGGTACATGTTGCATCGTTTGCTGTATATAAGCATTTGACCTGTAATAGGAGTATATTAAATGAAGGATGGTATCAATATTTTAATGAAAATATATATTTTTATTTTCATATATGTATAAAAGGAGTTGAACGCAAAAAATTTGTTTAAACATACTCTGCAGTAAAAATCATTGTTTATTTTGTTTTTTTTTTTTTTTTTTTTTTTTTTGTGGAAACATTAAATTGACCTCTATTTAAACTCTTCATTCAGGACCCTAACCAACTTAAATTAATTTACAAATAAGAAATATACAAATAATACTAAATGCTAATACTAAATTCTAATAATTAATAATTGTCACAGCGCTAAGACATAAACCCGGTTCAACACCTCGGAGGTTTAGGCCTTCTTTGTGATCGTTTTTTTTTTTTTTTTTTAATTTTTTTTTTATTTATTTTTTTTTAATTATTTATTTTTTTTTTCTTTTTTTTTCTTTAATTTTTTTTTTTTTTTAATTTTTCAGTTTTTTTTATATGATTTTTTATTTATATATTTTTTTTTATTTTATTTATATAAGTTTTTTTTTATTTTTTATTTTTTTTTATTTTTTATTTATTTATTTTTTTATATACATATATATTTTTTATTTTTTTAAATAACAATGTTCGTATTTTACAGGGAGGTACTTAATATTACATAAGATTAATTATAAAAAACAATAATTGCTAAACACATTCATTCCGACTCATTCATCCAAGTTAGATTTTTCTCTTAGTCCTTTTTAAAAATTCCCAAATAATTTGTTGTATTTTATGGTTTCGTCGAGACAAGTATAAAAGAGAAGTTTGGTTTTGTGGTAAAGGTATTTGTTCTTGAGACAGGGTGTGCATCAAATATTTAATTGCATCATCATTATGCTTGCATCCAAACAACCAATGATTAATATCATCAACGTAACCATTGCAATCACAAAGTTCTGATTCGGATAGATTTAGTCTATAGAGGTATGTCTTGACAGTGGCATGGTTAAAGAGACATCGAACAAACATGGAATAAATATTTCTATTGGGGTAACTTCTTACGGCAAACGGCTCAGTAGGTAAAACTGGATGAATTTTTGTATAAAGATTATTGCTTCGATTACAGAAAGCAAACCATTCAATGTCCCAATTTTGTTTTAGACTTTTCTTGCAAGTGGCTGTTAGATCGCTTCTATCTAGCCAATTTATTTCTGATCCTTTTAAGATTGCCTCTTTAGCATAAAAATCTGCTTTGAGGTTACCGGAAATACCAAAGTGTCCTTTTACCCAGACGAAATGTACAGTAGTATGTTCTTCCTGCAGCTTAAGTTGGTTTTCTAAAATTTTAACGACAAGACTATTTTTATATAAATGTTGACGTGAGTTTTCTAAAGCTAATAACGCAGACATTGAATCTGATATAATTACTACTTGGTGGTTAGAAATTTTTTTGTTGACCGCCCATTCTAGAGCTTTATGAATTGCGAACATTTCTGCAGAGTATATAGAGCATTGTTTATCTAACTTGAACATTAGGGATTCTTTGTGATCCGGAATATATACAGCACAGCCGACTCCCAATCTAGATTTAGAACCATCCGTGAAGATCCTGCATGGATTATTAAGCTTGGCTATCTGATGCTGAAAATCAACTGTATTCTCATTGTCAAAATTGGGAAACCAAACATTGACTTTGGCGTAAGAAACATTGAAATTCGATTGAAAGAATGTCAAGTCACACGGAGTGTTTAGACGTTGAGAAACGTTAGGATATGCCACTGCCAGAATAGGAGAATTTCTGTTATGCCACCATTTGTCGACTAGATTAGAAACAGCAATATCACATATTTTTTGTAGTAGCTCAGTTTGATTGTAAGACTCGCATTTGAGAATAAATTTTTCAGCTAAAAATAGTCGTCTTAAATGTAAGGGAGGTTCCATAGATTCGGCTAGAAGATTCTCTGTAGGTGTAGATTTGAGCGCCCCTAAAACTAATCGCAGAGCCTTATACTGAAGGCGGTCTAGTTTTTTAAGACGACTATTTGTGGCAGATCCGTATAAAAAGCATCCATAGTCGAGAATGGATCTGGTGTATGCACGATAAAACATTAAGTTAATCTTGGGGTCGGCACCCCATCGATAGCGATTAACTACTTTAAGAATATTAAGACTTTTCTCACATTTCATTAAGCACTCGTTAATGTGTTCGTCCCATGTTAACTTGGTGTCCAATGTAATACCAAGATAAGTGTAGTGATTGTGAACGGGTATACTTAGGCTGTTAAACATAATGCTGGATATAACTGGTAAACGATGTCGCGTAAAAAATACCACAGCTGATTTCTTCGTAGTAAGCTCAAACCCTTGTTTAAAGAAATACTCTCTTGCGTCACACATAATAGTTTTTATTGAGTTAATACTTTGTTGGTATAAATTATTCACAGTGTAAAAGCAGAAGTCGTCCGCATATTGTAATATATTACATTTAATGCCTATATTGTGAAGATCTACGGTGTATAAATTAAACAACAGGGGGCTAAGGACAGAGCCTTGTGGTAGACCTTGATGCACTACTCTCGGGCCAATCAATCTATCATTACATCGAATGAATACCTGTCTATTCAGAAATAGGTTTACTAACACATATGAACACAAAGGAGGAATACCTATGTGCTTTAGTTTTTCGAATAATAGATTTAAATTGACGTTATCATAAGCTCCTGAAATATCAAGAAATATGGCAGATAGATAATTATTATTTGAGAAGGATAACTGAATATCAGTCGTTAATTGAGACACACAATCCATAGTCCCTTTATTTCTACGAAAGCCGTATTGACTAACTGGGAAAATATTTTTGTTTTCACACCACCATTCTAATCTGCTTTTCATAATTCGTTCAAATGTTTTAAGCAAACAAGACATAAGAGAGATAGGTCTTAGGGCAGTACGCTGATTTACTTTGGGTATAGGAATAACCAAGCATTGTTTAAGAGAATCACAGTTGTCTCCTTTAAGTAAAATATTGTTGTATATTTTGCACAGATAATGTATGGCAATTACTGGCAGGTTTAAAAGCATGCTGTAGTTAATGCCGTCAATACCAGGAGCTGTATTTTTAGAACTCTTAATATTTGCTTTAAGTTCGTCAGCTGAAATGGGGGTTAGTAAAAAGTGATCATTAGTGGAGACACTCGGCATAAATACTGGTAGATGGACATAATCTGGAGAGATTTTTCTAAAAAGACTTTCTACTATGTCTTCATTATTAGCGGTGTACTTTTTCTTACCTTGAATTTTGTTTACCCTTCTCCAAAGCTCTGAGGGTGAAGTTTGCCTACTAAGTGAGGAACAAAATCGAGCCCAACTAGATTTGGCTTTTGAGCGGAAAGTTCGTTTACACATAGCTTCATTCCTCTTATATTCAATAAAGTTTGAAAGGGTAAGATTGGATTTATATATTTTAAAAGAATTTTTCCTTGCATTCGAAACTGTGAGACATTCATCATCCCACCATGGTGGAGTTTTAAAAGATTTTACTGAGGGTTTGATAATTTTAAAAGATTTGTTGGCTGCAGTAGTAATAGAATCTAATAAAAAGAATATCATTTCATTGGTTTCGTTTGTATTTGATTCGTATCTGAAGGTGCTTTCTACAGAATCTCTAAATTTTTCCCAATTTGCATTGGACATGGACCATTTATTTGAAGATGTGAAAATTGTGTTTTCAAATTTTATATCCTGCACGGAAAGTCTAATGGGAAAATGATCGGATCCATAGGTATCTGAAAGAACGGTCCAGTCAAAGGCTGAACATAAACTAGAGCTTATAATAGTAAGATCTACAACCGATTTGATATGTCCTGGAGGAGTAGCTCTAGTAGCCGACCCGTCATTTACAACAACTAGATTAGGAAATGCATCTAATGCTTCTACTAGTATATTACCATCGACGGAACATAAATTGGATCCCCATAATCCATGGTGAGCATTAAAATCTCCGGTAATGATACAATCATTGTTAATTTGAGAAAAAAGACTAACGTAATCTTGCATTGTTACTCTAACTTTTGCTGGACGATACACACTCAGAATAGAATAAATTTTTTGGTCAATATTAATATTTACACCACAAACTTCGAGATTAGGATTGAAATTGTTAACGAATGAAATGGGCTCATAAATAATGTTATTTGCTAAAATTACGGCAACTCCTCCATATCCCTTACTTCTACTTTTATTAACTATATTAAAATTATTGAAGCAAACAGTATCAGATGGTTTGGACCAAGTTTCTGATAAAAGAGCTATGTCAAATCGTTCTTCAAAAAGTAATTGATTTAAAGAATATTTGTTTGCATTTAGCGAACGAATATTCCATTGAATAATTTTAATGCTTTTGGAAGCCATTAAAGTTATGTAAAAATATTACCTATAATATCTTTAATTTTATTTTCTAATTCAATTTCGTACATTTTAAGATTAGATTCTACATTTGAGGAAGAATTACAATAATCCTGGATACTTTGTTGGATCAAATTTTTAAGTGAAGCACTCAGCTGACTGATAAATTTATTGAATTCATTAGGAGGATCAGGGTTTCCAAACTGAAATATAGATCCCGAACAGAAGCTGGTCTGGTATTCTCTACGAATAGGAGGAAAATTAGGAGATGTATCACAATTTTTTCTTTTTTTGGGGGGACTAACTGTAGGGGAGGATATATGCTTGTGAGTATTATTATTTTTGTAAGCAGTGTTAGAATTCGAAGGTTTAGCAGAAGAGCTTTTTAATGGAGGGAAATCGGTGTCACAGGTAGTTAAGGGTGCAAATTTGTTTTTTTGAACTAAACTGGAATAACTTGGATTTTCAATAGCTTTTTCAGCTTCTTTAAACGAAATATTCAAATTAGCCATAGCTTCTTTAGTTTTCTTTTGTTTCAAATATTCGGGGCATTCTTTAAAAATTGACTCGTGGTTATTATTTTTACAAAAAACGCAAAATGCAATACATTGATCAGGGCAACCAATTTTTCCTTCATTGCCGCATTTTTTACATCTTTTTTGTGACTTACATTGGGTGGTTGAATGACCATATCGAAGACAATTAAAACATTGCATAACCGGACTAACATATATTTCAACTGGACATCTAACTTTATTAATGTAAATATATTGGGGAATTAATTTACCCTCAAAGCTAATTATGACCATTTGTCTAGGAACTCTTTCAGATATACCATTATTTTGAACTAATCTAGTCATTCTATAAACTTTTTTAATAGGAATATTAGACTTAATAGTGTTGAGCAATGCATTCTCACTTAAAGTAGTATCCACTCCACGAACGAGACCTTTTTTTTCTGTTAAATAATTTGGAATATATGCTATTAAATTATTTTTTTCAAAAAAATCTTCTGTAACTAACTTATTAGCTACAGCACCTGAATCTACTTGGATTTTGATACGGTTTTTACCTACACTAACAATTTCTATAATATTTTTATCATAATTGGATAATGAAAGTAGTTTCTCTCCAAGTTTCATTGGATGCAAACGACCTAAATTTAAATTAATATGTTGAACAAATATAAAAAAAGGACCATTATCACTAGAACTAAATCGATTAGCTGAGTTAAATACCTGATTTTTCTGAATATTTGTTTTAGGCGAAGTTGAACTCAAGTTTTTGCTATCAATATTGTTTTTAATATCATTCCTATCTCTAAATTCAATGTCCTCTACACCAGGATCTGGTGGATCCTTCCCAGAGATACCATTTTTGCCCGCGGACATGACGGGGCCCGACGTTTAACAAAAAAATTAATAAAAAATTTCTACTTACAGTACAGTTGACAGAATACCAGAACTTAAAATATAAAGCAAAAAAAACAAAAACGCTAAACACCCTGTGTTATATCTTGAAATACACTTCTGCACTTCACAAGAGATCGAAATCTAATAAAAAAAAGACTTTAGAACTACTTAAATATTTAAATTTTCCCGAGGAACTCTTAAACGCGTCCAAACACTTTGACAGTTATTTGACAGATGGTTTATTTTGTTATTAATATAAAAATTACAATACAATAAATACACTGCAAAATAATTCAATATAATATTACAATATATATTAAAATGCAATATTCATAAGTATTTAAAACTGCCAATATACATAACTTACTTTACGAAGATAAAAATAAAAAAAACCAGCAACTCGGATTATTTTGTAAATTTTCATTTTATTTTAATATTTAGCATTTTTGCATATATTACATATATTTAATAAGGTTAATGTGAGGTTTTTAAATATTTCAAAAACAAAAAGGGAAATTCATATTGGGATTCGAACTCACAACAACCAGCGTATGAACCAAACACGTAAAATATTTAGCCAATTAGAGATCGCACTAACGGATTTAAAAACTGACAGTTCTCATTCAAACAGTGATTATTTTGAAATACAAAAGCCTAAAATAATTATAAACGTTTAATAAATAATACAAAACATATTATCACATAAATAATAATATTAATACATATTATATAATATATATAATATAATATTAAATATATATACAAAAGGAACATTTTTATTCTCGAGAGAGGAAGAGAGAGAAAATATATTTTCTGTCTCTCTCTTACTCATTATCTTACATATATAATGTTTTCACAGATTACTCGTGCAAATTTCCAACGCCGATCGTGCGTATAGAAGTATAACTTCAAAAAGACTTGTATGAAGATACACTAACCAGGCATCTACAAGAGTTGGAAGACGAAATAGAAAATGTAAAGCAAGCAAATGATGGTATAATGAAGGCACTAAAAGAAACGGGAAGGAAGTGCTGCCCGACTGACGTGATCTATAAAGAAAAATTAGGCCAAAATACCAAAGCGCTAAAAGTTATAATATAACTAAAATACCAACTACACAACAATGAAGAAATTAAATAAATATATCCACCAATCAATCCGAAAAGACGCAAGAGAAATAACTAAAATAATTCAAGAAAATAAAAGTTTTGAGGCGAATTACGAACAACATAGGCAACAAAAACATGTACAAAATAAGAAACAATGAAGGAAACATTACTACGGATTGAACTGAAATCCTCCAGGTTGTCAAATTCCTTTATTGTGAAATGTATGAGAGCGCCGATGAAAGGCAAGATAAGTCCCTACACAAAATCACAATCCAGGGATCAGAATTAATGCCAGAAATAACACCATACGAAGTCAAAACAACACTTTTAGAAATGAAAAATAACAAATCCCCTGGCGATAACGGAGTAGTGATCAAGGCGATCAAACTAGGTGGAAATAAAATTATCCAGGCTTTGGCTAAACTTTTTACTGAATGCGCCTCCCATGGAAAAACCCCTTCTCAATGGGACAATGTAGTAATTGTTTTATTACACAAGCAAGGAGATATAACAGATCTAAAAAACTACAATCATCGCCAGCTAACTTGGCGAGGGATTACGCAGAACGTCACAGAGAAATAAATTTTGTTTACGCCCTATGATTCTTCCTATTGGTTTACTATTTCTGATAAGTATATTCAGTAGCGTAGCGGTATAGGTCAAATAATTATTACACAATTTTATTAAAAAAGTAATATTTTTCGCAAGCTTTAATATATTATTAGAAAGATGAAATTGTAATTTTGGTTTATTTAATTTAAATAGTAAGCCATTGGTTTATAATATTTATTTAACTTAGTAAACAAATTATACAATAATGACTGAATTTAATTCACAAATCTACGTTGATATTGTGTTTCAAATTAAATGGAGGATATTGTATAAATAAATGCAACACAGTAATTATTTAATTAATATTTTGGTTTTATTATAATACTAAAACAAGTACCCGTGTTGAAAAGTGGTATCTATTTGAAAATAAATGGATTGTTAATAATTTTCTTCATTTTCATCTTCGGAAGAAGAAAACTCTGTACTGGAAGAGTCACTGTCAAGATTTATAATAATTGGAGCTATTTGCGTGGCGTTATCAGCAACTATTTCGCTGTCCATATACTCATCTTCCTTCTTAATGACATGGTAACATCGTTTTCTCCACTCATTTGCATCAATATTAGTGAATTCTTCCTCGGCGAGTTTTTGTACGTCAGCTAGCTTAAATGTATCGTTTTTCTGCCTCATATTATTTTTGACTGTAGCCCATATTAGTTCAATAGGGTTTAGGTCAGGATGGTAAGGAGGTAAACGTAAAGGAATATGGCCATGCGCACGTAGAATTTCGTCGAATTTGTATTTTACATGATAAGGTTTATGATATTTAATTATTTCATACAGTTCAGGTTTTAAAGCACTAGGTGTAAATGAAATATTTTTCTGCATTAACCATTCTATCATTTGATTTTTGTTTGAGTTTGATGTAGGCGCCCGCTCCAACTGAATACTGTGATAAGGTGCGTTATCAAAAACTAATACCGATAATAACAGGTAAATTAGGTAATAAATGTTCTTGTAACCACTTTCCATAGTTGTCTGAATTCATTTCAGAGTGGTAATCCCCTGATTTTGAACCTGATTTAAAGATTAATAAGCCATTTTTTATGAATCCCATATCCCCACCGGCATGCACTATTATTAGTCGTTGACTTTTGGAAATATTTGAAAATAAGCCCTTGGTTGATTCGTCAGTCCAGTTCTTTGAAGAAGTATGACCGCTGTAGGTCTCGTCAACATACACGATTGGCCTATTTTGACTCCGAAAATATTTGATTTGCCTGAGATATTTTATTATCAAAGCTCTTATTGCACTTTTTTCTACAAGCACTTTTCAGTTGTTTTCGGTATTCCTCCAACGAAATTGCATTCTGCGTAGAAGTCGCCTTAAAGATGTTTGTGAAATTGTGATATCCAAATCGTTGTGAATTTTTTGTTTTAATTTTTTTACCGTAACCCGACATTTTTCTGTTTTATAAAAATCGTAAATTATTCTGCGAATGTCGCTTTTGAAATAATTGAACACATTAAATATAATCTCCCGAGATTCTCTACTAATAACAGAATTATTTTTTCTACTATTTTTCAACGCCATCGTTAGAAATTGTCACAAATACACTTAACTATCCGAAATAATAAGAAGTCTGAAAAATAATAGCCGCAAATCACTTAAGTGTTAGGTACGCACCTGATAACTGGGAGGAGACTAAAGACCACCACCTAGCCACTAAGCAATTTTGGGTTTGTGCGCACCGCCAAGTTAGCTGGCGATGACAGTACCGTCATATCAGTTTGCCTTCACACGTATATAAACTTTAAATCTGAACAAGAAACAAATAATTCTCTATACAGCAAGGAGTAAGGTCAGGTCAGGTTTATGATGATGATGAAAGAAGCATTTAGTTTTCGTGAATTTACAGTATCAGATAAATTTTAAATTTCGTGTAACTAATTGAGAAACCTTTTTTTATTGCTCAAAATGTCTAGTATGCGCAGATTTTGCCGGGTGTCGCAGATAAGTGACTTTGAGAGGGATCGGGTTGCGTGAAGCCGGTCTATCGATAAGACAAGTTTCTAAGAGGACCAACAAATCCTTACGCAGTATACTGCAGTGTGAACGAGCGTGGACTCAGAAAGGCAATATCAGGAACATGTGTAACATCCAAGATGTTGTAAAATGATCTAGACTCAGAAAAGAGCATAGAGAGACCAGGTTGATCGAATGGGCGATAATAGACTTGCAAATATTTCAAAAGAAGAAAAAGCGAACACCACTAGACCAGCGGTTAGACCAGCGATACTCAACCTTTTTTTTTCCTGGGCCGCATAGTAGCTATTGCCACAGCTTGCGGGCCGCAATCTACGTAAGGTAGTATAAATATATATATATATATATATATATATATATATATATATATATATATATATATATTTATATAATATGTAATAACATTTGAAAGCTTGAGATATAAAAAATAGTCTTTTAGAACAGCCTCTTTAGCCCCTTTTATTGACTCCAACCCACCGAAACGAAAAACTAATTTTCAAAATACTGATTTCAAAAATGTATAATGCTTGCGCAATATTTCGGTCAAATGCTTTTTAAATGCATTCATTTTTTTAATCTTTGGAAAAATAATAAGAATTTTGGAAAAATTTAAACGCAGAATAAAATATTACATTATTACCGAATGCCAAAAGTCCCATAAAACTTCTATAATGTTTATTTTAATAAGTTACAGGGGTGCGGGTGCTATGCGTGCCGTGCTATGATACGGCGAGGCAGTCGCATCAGGTGGCATCACAGGGGGGGCGGCATAATCAGTAAAATAAAAAAAATGCCACTCTGTGTAAAAATGTTGTCAGAAACTATAGACAAAACGAAAAGTTACAGATAATATGGCTAATGACCAAATGAAAATTTAAAGCAATTGCAGAAAAGTTTATATATGTACTGCATTTTCAGCTGAAAATGAAATTCAAGCCAGGATAAAAAAGCGAGCCAGGAGTGTCTTGAAATAGTCTGTTTTCGTCAGATATTTTACGTTTGGATTTTAAGGATACGCCAGCCATTATCACTGTTTTAAATTCCCGGCAAATCAATTATAATTAAGATTATTATAAGTAAAAGAAACACACTTCACTTGACAAAATTTGAAAAAGACGATACGTTTAAACGGAAGCGCTGAATGAAATTGATATGTTAATATAATAATTGAACTGGTTCCAAATCGACATGAATTGGAAATGCAAACATAACATAACAACGTAAAATTCGGGAAATCCCCGGTTGAACAAAATGAATTACAAAAATATTTAATATAATGATATTTTTTAAATTATAAGATTTTATAAATACATATGTAGATAAAGTCAAAAATTCTTAGTTGGCCTTCGGGCCGCATAAAAAACGCCAGAGGGCCGCATGCGGCCCGCGGGCCGCAGGTTGAGTATCACTGGGTTAGACCCTTCAAACGCTAGTACGAAAGTTGCACATCGGAATCCCAAATTTAGCTACAACTTTGAAAAAATAAGACATTGTCATAAATAATAATAAGAAGAATGTATAAAAAGGGTTTTGTGCTAGTTTGTTGATACTAGTATTTTCTATGTGGCGATTTTTAACTAGTATACCAATTCTCCATTATAAGGTCAACTTTTTTGTAGCTACTTGATTTTGAAGGAAAGAAGGTGATGTGCCAAGTTTCTCCTATATTTGAGTATGGACCATCAATGTCACAAACCAAGTATCAATTGTCATTCATTGCTGAGGTACCAGCCTTAAGTCTTATTGGATATACTGTAAATGCTGTATTACAAGAAGACGTTCCAAAGTATGTATGTTATTATTTATGAAATTTTTCTGTTCAAATTTACATGTGTATCTTTTGGGTTTGAATGATCCAAATATGATCTATAATACAAAGAAAGTATGTTTTTTTTGAAAAATATTTAAAAATTTATTACTTTAATTATGCATTTTAAGGGACATCTGACCTCGTTATGTGGCTAGTTTTAACTACTATATAGACGTTTTTTCACTAAGGATTGTTCGATAAGACTGAAAAAGTTCTGAAACTTTATAAATTTATTTTAGATATTTTTAAAAATTTTTTATAGTATTCTTTTATATCCTCTAACAATCGAATTATTTACATTTTTTCAGTCAAAAAGTCAAAAATATTTTGTTTTATATAATATTTTGTTATTTTTAACTCTTTACATATTGATATGAATTATTTAATTTTTTACAGGGAAACAGTTCTTTCAAAAGTTACAATATTAAACCACTATGGTGATGTAAAAGCTCCCAATGGTTTCCTCCCAGAAATATCATCCAGATCTAGAGAATTTACTCTACAAAATAAAAGAGTAACTGCCTCTTTCAGTGAGTTAGGTTTACTAAAAGCATTAAAACTTGGAAAGAAAACCGTACCTGTACATTTAGATTTTGCAAAGTAAGTATACTCATTATCATATAAGAAATAATGTATATAAAAATAAGAATATCCAAGAGATAAAAATTGGCGCCGGGGCAAGAAACTATAAGATTTCTCCATATCTACTACAGTTTTGTAGCATTTGTAGCATGATTAATATGTGTTTAAAAATAACACTAAGCAGGGTATAAACACAAAATAAGGGGAGTAATTACTAATGGTAGGAGGGATAATAAAGCTTATTTATGTTTCATTTTATTGAATACTGAATTAAAATGCAACTTAAAATTTTTCAGACATGCTTAACTACTCTAAAGACATATATTAAACTGCTCACACACTATGCAGCTTGTTGATCAAACAAATTGTAATACAGTTTGGTCAAATAGAGGATGATATAAGTCTCTAGTATCAGTCGTATAGCAGGAGGGGTTTTTGATCGCTTTGGTATCAATGTTATTGTGTTTCTCATTGTGGAGATTGTGGGTGTCCTCCTATAATGTTGGAAGTTAAAGTAGTTTAAGGAGTAATTGCCGACGACTAGGGGGTGACTCAAGAAATAGTTGACAATGACCAGAGCGTGGCTGAAGAGGTGCAAGAAGCTGCTGATAATGACTAGAAGGCCGGTAGAGGTAGTGCAGAATTCATCGCTTGTCCCGTCATCTCATCTTATTTGACACAAATTTGTAAGAGGTGAATCTCTATGAAATTTGAGTAGATCACTTTCGATCACAAAAGTTTTAGAATATTTTGGTAGTAAAGTTAAAAAATTTATTTGATTAAAAACTTTTGACATTCGCTTTGACAAATTTAAAGAGTTTAGGGATTCCTCGTTTATCTTAGTTTAATTTTTACTCTTGAAAATTATGTTATAACTTTGTTATATATAAGGTCAAAGTTTATGCCAAGACATCTTACATCTGCTTACTAACATATTATTTAAGATATTGCATTTTTAACAACTCGATGACATGTGCACACATTTAATTAGATGTGCACACAATCTGTCATATCTCAAAAACACACCAGTAAACTTTTGGACCCAGCATACTTCCGGCCTATCTATCGCTGTTGTATAGTCGCCTCGTATTTCGGTGAGACTGTGTAAGAATATATTTATCTGTAATAAAAGCAGGCAATAAAAATTAAAATAAAAGTAATCTACCAGGAGTAGTTATTAACTGCAAAATTATCAATGACTGAGATGTATTATAATACAAAGTTTTAATATTCCCATCGATATTTACATTCAGATGTGCCTGGTATTACGTTAGAAAAGATGTACAGTCGCCCAGATAAAGTTATTATCGATGCATTATTTGCCTAAGATAACAATATTTGCCTGAGCGACCGAAACTATAAGGTAGTTTATCCAAATAAATTTCGTTTTGACCGTCCAGTGGTTTACACTTGGGTAGGTAGGTATAATATTTTACTTTATTTTAAACTTTATTTTTAAACGAAATATTGTTTATTTGGATGAAACCTGGTATGGTACTCATGATACGGTTGAAAAAAAGTTGGATGAATAATAACAAAAAGTGTTCTAATTCAGTACCGCCCAATAAAGGACAGAATTATAATTTTACTCTGCGGTGTAGAAAATGGATACATCGACGATGTATTATTAATATCTGCAAAAAAAATGAAAGACGTGAATCTAGATTATCATGAGGATATGGAGGGTTCAAGTATAAAAAAGTTCAACTCAGGAACCATAGATGTAAACGTTCAATGTTTAAAAAAAAACAGAAGTTAGTTTTTATAAAACTCACAAAGAAAGAAAGTACGTAATAATATGTAAAAGAACAGTAAACTTTATAATTTTACGAAGATACTTTTAAAATGTGGCACCCATGGTATGATAATAATTCTGCAGCTGATAAGCCAGTGGAACCCTCTAATAAATTGGAATATTTACAAAGCTGTGTAGTAAAATGTAAGCGACATTTTCAATATCTCTCTGATGATCCCAAACATATGCTGAAACATGTTTATGAAGGATTGTGTTCTAAATTGTCTAAATAAGAAACAATTGTAGAAACATGTTTATCAGAGTGTCGAAAGCAATCTGATACAAGACTATAGGAGCAACATCTTCTAGACAGGTGAGAAAGGATTGTGCAAATTCACACAAATAGAACCGCACCTAAAGGAACATATAATCAGAACAATATATACAATGGAAGTGGCTAATATTTTTATAACTATTGAAAGCTTTCGAAGTGAACTGGTTCGAAAGGATATTCTCTTATATTCAGCAAAAACACTTTGATGATTTCTTAAAACCCATAATTTTAAGTAAAAAACTATAGACAAGCGCCAAACACTAATGGAAAGTACTAGAATAATTATTTCTTAAAGAGACATTTCTATCCGATAGATAACAGTATCAAAAAATGAAACGAAATCTTGTTTATTTAGATGAGACTTGGTGTGATACTCATGACAGGACAAAGAATTATAATTTTACACTGCGATGGAGAAAATAGATGGATCGATTATGTATTATTAATATCTGCAAAAAAAAAATAAAGATGCGTCTTTAGATTATCATGAGGACATGAAAAGTTTAATTTTTGAATCAAGAATCTCTTCTTCCGAGATTACCTAAATAAAG
Source organism: Diabrotica balteata (assembly GCA_918026665.1). Taxonomy (NCBI): domain Eukaryota; kingdom Metazoa; phylum Arthropoda; class Insecta; order Coleoptera; family Chrysomelidae; genus Diabrotica; species Diabrotica balteata. The sequence goes on along the minus strand of OU898277.1, from coordinate 147,638,854 downwards.
TGTGATTATTATATGGACAACGTATCATATCATTCAAGATTAATGAGAAAATTCCAAATAGTACTTGAAACAAATTCAAGAATTTTTATTTGGGAGAGATTTGTACTTTGAGGCATTATAGTAAAAAGTAATTGTTGGAGATTGTTTAGTACCATAGTACCATAGATAGTAGACAGTACTAGAAGGTATATGTTTTTGATAACTGTACTCGCAGTAATGGGCATACCGTGCTTGGACTTCCTCCTTACTATTGTAAAATGAACCCAATAGAGTTAATAAGGACTCAACTTGAAGCAAATAGAAGAAGAAAAAACGTGGCTGCTAAATTTTTGTCTACTGCTCTCCAGTTAATTAGAAGAGAAGTAACAAAGATCACAGCAACCAACTGCAAAAATGTAATCAAACATGTAATCAAAATGACTATGTTAAATATTTCCAGCAATAACCAAATTAACTATAAATTTAGAAGATACAACTGATACTAGTGATAACAGTAAATCTGTTTTGCTTATATATCTTTGAAAATAGAGTACAAATACACTTCATGATAGAACAAAAACGTACAACATATCGTTAGGTTAAAATGACAGGGTTCCAACTAACAAAATCGCATATTTGGAGCGTTGATAATCAACGATTTGGAGTTATTAGTGTGAAAAGGTTCCAACTGATCTTCCCTATATTTTGATCTGACAACAGCGCTGGCTAACAACGTAATTCTGACTCATTACAATGCCAAGGTTCCATCCGTGAACATAAATAAAACCAAACTAGAATGACATTCTACAAATCGACAAATCGAGGTGACACATGAAACCTTGTCACTCAACCAATAAAGGTGGATTTTCACAGGTCCGATATCCGATGGTACGATGATACGATATCAATTTCAGAGAATTTCATTGGTTGAAAAATGACAGGTATAATTTTCGTACGAAATTAAAAGTCATCGAAAGGAGTTAAAAATATTTTAACTTTTGCACGAAAATCGGATGAATTTTGACATTGTTGACATTTCTAACTTGAACCGTAACCTTTTTTTTGTGGAGTGTTTATGTTTACTATTTGAAATATATTTAAAATGGAACAAAGACCGAATTATTATATAAATGCAATAAATAAAGTGTTCCTTTTGGGTCTTCTACACTATGTGAGACAAAAATTACGAGAACGTAGCTCAATATAATATATATTATATATCAAACAAAACAGCTAACATTTATTGACAGTTCATTGGAATAAATATCAATCTATCCAATAATCTGACACAACCATCGAGTTAGAATCTATTGAGAGGGCATCACGTGACTAAAAACGACCTAACTTCGGCCATATTGGTATTATTGTTTTGGAACTTTTAACAGATCGTATATGTTTGGTTATATTTATTGTTTTTCGAATATTTTCAGTTTTATAATACTTTTATAGAAACTGTAATATATTGTGATAGTGCATAATAATGGTTTCTTGTTCTCAACGTAGTTGCAGTGGCAGAAGATATGTTAATAAAAAATCTTATCGGAGGAATATCGTTCCACAGGTTAGTATACAAATATGTAAACAAAGTAATGGCCCGTACTTCAGAGAATAAATTAATACTATTTGATGTATTAATTTATCTTTATGTATAATATATGGTGTTTTTAGTGTTTACCGCGGGATAAATAAATCATAGTTTATTAAAAATGTATTGCACTTTTTTAGATTATGATTAAATCTTCTGAATAACTAGTCATATTTGTATAGTAGTTTTATTATTATTGAGTCTGGCCCACGGTTCCTAGACTTACTACGGTTGCCTCTTCCGCCTAACCAATGAACATTAAGCCGGATTGTACTCCTGTGACGTAATTTGAATCTTAACATTCAGCCCTGTGATTGGATGGATGTATCAAAACAAAAATGTTTTATAAATAAATTAGGTTGATTTCATGTAATCAAATGAACTATTTTACAATAAAGCCAAGTTAAAGTTATTTATTTATGCTAATATACAAAACAGTACTTACATATGTCAAAAATAGTATAAAATAAAAATTAACATATTAAAAACATAAGGTATAATAATGCATATAAGGCAAATATGTTATATATACGTTAAGGCAAACATTACACAGAATATTATATTCTGGGTTCCCAGGTATACACAAAATAGGATTCATCATCATCAATACACAAGCCAGTTCGAAACATTAAAGTTAAAATTTAGGAATTCATTACTTGAAAACTGCTTCCCCTTCAACCAATGGACTCTTTGCTTCACCACAATACTCAAAGATATCATTAAGGTTAATTTCCATTATTAAATGATACAAATAACTCGTCTTAAACCAAACTAAACATGGAAAAGCAATGGTAAATATTCGAATGTTATGTTTGTTTTTGTTTATACCATTTATATCGTCCATGACACTGCAATCGACCTGCCCTCTACATTCAGTTTCAATCGCGAATAAATGGGTTTTGTATTCTTGTGTACTCCTGTGATGTAACTCAAGCATCCCCACCCTAGTCGGAAGAGGCAACCGTAGTAAGTCTACGAACCGTGAGTCTGGCCCTGATGTCACCGCCATATTGGTATTATCGTTGGCCACTCCTACCTATGCCGTTTTTAATACATACGTTAATTCGCTGTGAGCCGATGAGTAGAGGGGATTTGACAGTTTTCACCAACGCTGTTAGTGGCAGTTTTGTGCATTTAACTTGTAAACATTCAAATAATGGCGAATATGGATTTTTCAAAAAGAAAAATATATGATACATGTAAAAATACTGTGTACAACAGTCATTGTAAATTTTATTTATTTCCTGTTGCCAAGCATAAAATAGTTCAAAGAGAAAAATGGATTATTGCTATCAACGAGAAAAATAAGTAAATAACCTATAATGCAAACATGATATTTGTATGGTGTAAAATTAAAAAGCTATTATATTCCGAAACATTGCGTACATGCCCTGCATCAACTAAACCTTTTCCCTTTTTTGGTGTAGCTGGTTGAAATGGGATATCATGTGATATAGACTTAAAACCAGTATAATGTTTAATATCCATTTTGATAAAATTAAAACAAATTTAAGAGGTGGAGGCCATAAAACGAAAGAAGAAGAAGAAGAATTAAAACAAATTGATATCTAAGCACTAAGGCCTACGCACACAAAAAATAACTGAGCAAAAACAGAATAAAAATGTAAAATAAAAACAAGAATTACAACGTTACAGAGGTAAAGGTAACCAGAATATAGACGTTTTAAGCGTCTATAACCTTAAATATTTGCTTTAACCATTAAATATTTTCATATAAATTTCTTCTTTTTCTCAATGACCTCTTGCGTAAGTAGTCATCCAGTCGCAAGAACTTATATCTTAAATATTATAATTATAATTATAATGAATAAAATAACAAGGCGTAATTACTTTTACTATTAATTCTGTGTATTCGTTCATTAATCAGTTTACCATCATATTTCAGTTCATTATTTTGTATTTTTAAATAAATATCTATTTTTCTCGTTTTGTTATATTTCATTTACACTGATTTTACCAGAAAAGTACAAGTTTCAAACCGCGAGAGAGCGCTACCGGCGAAACTCACAGCGAATATGCTCATAGCTTCTCCATAGATTCTAACTCGATGGACACAACACATACAGTATAGGTAAAAGTTTATGGTCGGTATGGACCTTACATGAGATGGAGTGAGAAACAACTGTTTAAAAAGAGAGAGATATATTAGGTGTCCGCCTTTTATATCACCGAACATAAATGAGTGGATATGGAGTGGATATAATAAAAAGGGGAAATTCAACGTTGCCAAACTTATTGGTTTTATTTGACCTGTTGTCTTTTTCGCATTTGAACAATGCTCCAAGATAATGAAATTTGGGCGAAATGGATTTAAATGGCAGCTTATTGTTTTTTATTGGGAATATGCCACAATTTTACTTTACAATAAGTGTAATATAACTTTTGATTTATACTTCGGAAATCGTTTTATATAAATAAAATTTATTAATGTTTGGTATTTTAAAAACGATTTCCGAATTAAAAATCTAAACATCAAAATAAGCTTATTTTAAAGTGACATTATGCCTTATTTCCAATAAAAATATTAAACTGCATATAAATAAAAAAGCTTCGTACAAAACTATTTGCCAACGTGGCGTGTCGCGTGGTCAAATCACCGAATCAAAGGGTAAACAGGTATTTACGAATAGAGGTGGGTCATTGACGTCGCAAAACCGATTTTCGTAAACAAGTAACTATGATTTTTTAATAGTAGTTTCAAGTAAGAAACTACCTACATAAACAAACATAATGGCTATTATCGTTTATCTGTATATTTATTGAAGTGAAGGAAACTAATAAAAGATTTTATTATAACTTGAAAACTAAACTAAACAATACAAATAGTAAATCGTACCTACGTTTACATTGCACGTTATTATTAAATCACGAATCGTCTAAATTGACATTTAAAAACATAAGTTTTTTTACTTTACTTCTTATTAATTGTGTTTTTCTTTTATTTAAAATTAAACCTGATTTTGAACATGTGTTCACATTTACAATACTTTATGAATATAGTGGTTAAGTTAGGAGATACATGGCGATGGTTTTTCCACCATTGTAATGGACTCTCGCTACAGGTGTACGTTTAGATGAGTCATGTCCAATTAATTGATCAAAAATACACCATGGACTTAAGTCATCTTTATCGGTTTCTTTTTCTTATACTGGTTGATTTTCAATAGTACAATCTTCTTGTTCTTTAATTATAGAAGTAACCAGCTTCTTAACTCTTTCTTTTGTTTTTTTAGCGTCATTTTTATCAGAAAATCCCTGCACTTTAAATCGTGAATCCATAAACGTACATAATGACAATATGCCACTGTATTCTATCCCTCTAAATCTTTTTGCTAAACCCGAGATTAGTAATTATCCCGTAATTAGTAATAAAAACCCGTAATACGTCGGATACTAACTATGGATGTAAGGTTACTGTTTGCTAAAATTTTATTGCAAGATTTTTGCAGGCAGCGTACCAGAACAATCACTGAACTATCATTCAAGTATTTTTGGCCACTCATTGTACTTGTTATTTCTTTAAAAGGCCGTAAAATTTAGGACAATTACGAAAAAATAATCCAGTCTTCATTATTTAGATTTGGTCTAAGTCTAAGTCTGTATTAACTGATACCAATGTGGAACGGATTGCCTCTTCTAACTCCGTCATTCTTTCTAACATGTAATAGGTGAAGTTCTACCTAGTTTCCACGTCTTGGATTGGCCGTTTGGGATCTTTGTTATGTTGTAATTGATACTTTAAAGGCGTTTCTGAAGATAAGGTACTTTTTTGAAATGTGTTTTTTGCCGAATTGTCGAAAAAAAGACTTTTTATTTTATCTATTTGTACACGACAGCATTTAAGTGCGTCCTCCATCAATAAATTTAACGTATGAGCAAAACAATTTAAATGTTTTCATTCCAAAGCATATTTAATAGCTATGACCATATTTGAGGCATTATCAGTTACTGCAAAATTTACTTTTTGTTTTAGACCCCCTGAATAATAATTTCACTAATTTTAAAAGCGATGTTTTCTTAATTATGGTTTCCAGAAAAATGGCAGCAGTCTAATTAAACCGTGTTAAACTCTAAATTTTCGGTTAAATTCGTTAAAATCAACTAGTTGATGGTTGAAGCTGGTTACTTCTATAAAAAAAAAAGAAAATTATACTATTGAAAATTGACTAGTACAAGAAAAAGAAACTGATAAAGATGACTTAAGTCCATGTAAATGTAAGTACTATTTGTATTGTTTAATTTATTTTTCAAGTTATAATAAATATATTCTTCGTTAGTTTCTTTCACTTTAATACTTATACACATAAACGATAATAGCCAATATGTTTGTATACTCGCTAATTTGAATACTGGTAAACAATCAACTAGTTACAGTTTACGAAAAACGGTTCCGATAAAAATTTAAAAAACTAAAGGACCCACCTCTAGTTTCTTAGCTTTATGAGGATCGGAACCACAGAATATGTAAAATATCTCTGATCGGAACTAATCGTCTCACTAACAGGCAAAATGGGCGTCAAGAAGATTTATGGAGGGGAGACCAAGGGGGAATATGATTGTTATCTTTGTCTATTCGCTGAAAATATGATTTTATATCTGTGTTAGATATCCTGTTAAGTTTTACCATACCGACCATAAAATTTTACCTACACTGTATATGTCAAAAAATTTCGGATACGACAATCAAATATATTCGTACAAAAAAATTTCGTATTTCGTGTCATCGGATATCGGATTTGTGAAAATCCAGCATAATTAAGATTTGTAGTTGTGTTATTAAAACGTTTGTATACTAAATTACTTTTACCTAAAAAATTGTTTAATTGTATGTGATAATTACTTTAATTAACAATTTTTTACAGGTATTATTATTTTACAATAAGTTCTGTTTAGTGAGCCTATTAGTGTTATCACTCCCTAGATATATCACAGAAGTTAACAACACCAATATTTTTTCTTTAAACTTTATAGAAAATGAAACTTTTTCTTAAATGAAATTAAATAAAAATAAAAACTTTTTTATCTAATTTAAAATTAGACATCTACGCTACTGCTCACCGAAGCAGTGGCCAGTCTAACATTGTTGCCATTTTCTAGGATTTGGCTCGCTCTGGGTCCTATAAATTTTCTCACAAAATTACGTGTCGACTATACTACTTGTTATTTAGGAGCTACACAGATTATTTAATTATCGTCTCAGCGATGGAAATAACGGAATTTGTCAAAATATTTGAATATATGAAATATTTGACAAACTATTACCTATTTGGTATCGACTCCTTGGTGTGTCTCATGACCTACCGTAGCACGGTTGTCGATTTCAAATATGCTCACTGTCGCTAAAATTTGAAAGATCGTGTGCTCCGATGACGCATATTACATATTAAATTCTTTAACTTCAACGGTGTATAGATCATGTCGATGATCTTCTTTACACGCATCTAATCCATATCTTTTTCATCAAGTTTACTGATAACTGATCACTTACCTCATATATCACATAATTTTTCCTTTCATTTCATTATTTGCTACTATTATGAATTGACACTTCGTATTCCTTCCTACATATCAGAATTTGTAACCTTCATTTAGCTATTGTCATCTCGGGAGAGTGACTATGAAAATGACTACTCCCCTCGTAGGGTCTGCTAAGAGGGTTCATGTATAGCATACGAAGTATCCCTTGCATTTGTCCTTGTTTAGGTAGGACGATTGATGTATTAAACCAGCACTCTGGATAAAGATAGCTTAAGGCAGCCGCAGAGTCTCAGATGTTAGTATGGGACAGAGCCCCGACAGGAGGCACCCTGGAGTGTATGTTACTCTAGGAAAGGCTGTGAATGACTGTCCTTTGGCTTAAAATCGCTTTAATATTTACACATACTTTTCAAGCAAAGTGACCAATGGGAAATTAAGCAAGGCGGGGCGATGTGCATTAAGTATGCTCATTGGTCGATAGACTGAGGAAGTTGATGACACTATGTTTAATTATATTAACTAACTGGGTTTCGCTAACTCTTATTCTGTTGAAAAAAAATCTTCATTCGAATATTTGATATAATTTTGACAAAGTTTTTATGTAATAAATTTAAGAATGGTATAGAGAGAGTATGTGATAATGGAAATGGGACTGCAAAATAATTGCTGTTACCATTTAGCAATACAACTATTGATAAGACTAATTTATTCTGTAGAAATACTTGATCAATATGCCCTATAAAAATACGGATTGTTCGATGTTGTTGAGCAGATATCTTTTATATATAATTCTCTTGTAACACGCACGAAAATTGCACAACATGCACCATGTTGTTTAAATTTTATAATGTAATATAAATATATTCTCGAATTCACCTTTTTTACAATCATGTTTATTGTAGGTATGGTGTTGGTGTTAGACTTAATTCTGAAAGAAGTGGAGCATACTTGTTTTTACCGGACGGCGATGCTGTTCCTTTGGAAATAGAAAATGTGGTTGTAAATATAATCGAAGGTCCTTTATTTTCGTCTGTTCTGGTTCAACTGCCTTATATTCAACATTCTGCTGTTATATATAACACACAAGGTATTCAACAATTTCCAATGATAACCCTAAAGGTGTATCCTTTAAATATTTTTATATGAAATATAAATTAATAATTAATAATCATTATATTAATATTAACTCTCAGGAGTATACAAATAATTGAATATAAAGATTTTTAAAGAAAATATCTTCAAAAAAGTTTAAAAGGAAAAACTTAAATTATATTAAACTAAGAATAGTACTTTAACAGGCTCATTTTAATGAAAAATAGAAGATAGCTGGATTGATTTGGGGGAGGCCTATGTTTAAAGTTGGATTACTTAAGGCTGAAGAAGAAGAAGAAGGCTCATTTTGATCATACCGCTACGACATTAATGCGTCAAAGTTATCTTATTATACTATAATGTTACTTAGCAATAAATAATTGAAAATTTATTATGCTATGGCTCTAACGAAATCTTTGAAATTAATCACATTTGAGTTAAACTAAAATTTGAACTGATTCATTTAATACTATCCCTAATATCGTAAACTGTAATAGCTGACAAAAAACTAATACTAAAATGTATTTTTGCAAAAGTTTCGGTATGACAATAGAAGTGTTAAAAAATATTTTCCAAACTGTACTAATTGAATACTGAGTACTGAATACCTAACAATGCCCTCAAGATTTTAAAATTTCTATTTTCTGGATCCTTTTTTCGTCCAGTCTCTCTCCCATTAAAATAAAAATGAACTCTGTAATTTCCAGTTATTTAGTCATACCATTATCTACGGTTATTTAAAATTCGCGATTCGAAATAAATTGACGTTTATTCATTTTATCCAATTGTTTGTATAAATATGCAAAATCCCCAGATATGTGTATAAAATATGCATTTTGCCTAAGTCTTGTTATGAGGATATTGGTGCGGGCCACATTTCGTCTAATAAGGTCAATTTTTTTAGGTAAATCTAATTTTGCATGTTTAACTACAAAGCTAATGTGACTTTTGAGGTTGTACTTGACTGAAAGTTTTTTGATGTCTACTTTTAATGTTAAGGATTGAACAAGTCTGCTCACACAAATATGTACTACCAAAGATGGTAATCATCTGCTGAGCAAACTTTTTTAATGCCTTGAAGTTAGAACCCAAACATTTGTAGAAATATAGCAATTTAGCGCTTTCCTTAAATTCCGTTTTGAAAGTGGTATTGTACTATCCATTTACAAATTGCTTGGTACATCAATATAAACTGCAAAATCTGGGTTTTTGAAAATCTCTATGTTAATTAAGAAACCAAAGAAAGTTTTCAATACTTTTAATTAATTCTTGAGAGAAGAGCTACACCCATAATGGAAAACTGCATATATCAGCAGTCTATACAAAAATAAAGGCGACAGAAAAGATTCTAAGAACTACCGAGGACTTAGTGTAACTAACTCAATCTGTAGAGTCTACGGGAAGATAATTAAAAGCCGAATTGAAGATTGTTGGGAAGACGCTAAAGATCAGAGTGGCTTTCGTACTTGTATAGACAATGTGTTCTGCCTAAAAAAAACAATAAAAAAGCGTTTGGAACATAAAATATAAACACACATGGTATTTATTGATCTTCAAAAAGCGTATGACAGTGTCCCATTAGCCAACCTATGGCAAGTGCTAAAAGACAAGAATATTCCACCGATTTACATTAATGCTGTAAGGGAGTTGTACGATGATATGACGAGTGTAATAAAGATTGGACAAAAAGTGACAAAAAAGATAAAAGTGACCAAAGGACTTCGTCAAGGCTGCTGCATTGGACCTACACTCTTTAAAATTTATTTGGAGGGGGTTTTGGATATTTGGAGAAGAAAATGTGAACCTAGGGGTGTTAAAATTGGAGACCATACACTGTACAGCTTGCATTTTGCTGATGACCAAGTAATACTTGCAGAAGATCAAGATGATATCCACTACATGTTACGAAAAATAGATGAAGAATATACTAAGTGGGGCTTATCAATTAATCCATCAAAAACAGAGTACGTAGTAGTGGGAGGTAAAGGAAAGCACTTAGAACTAGGAAGCAAACAAATTCAAAATACTGATAGCTATAAATATCTCGGTGTAAACATTACAAACAATGGTCGGAATACAAAAGAAATAGCTACTAGAGTCAGTCAAGGAAATTCAGCAATACGTCAACTGAATAGTATACTTTGGAATAACCACATCACCCGAAACACAAAAATTCGGATATACAAAAGTATCATAGAAAGCATTGCTACATATGGTTCAGAGCTTTCGGTAATAAATAAAAATGACGCATCCAAAGTAAAAGCAATGGAAATGAATTATTGGAGAAGATGTTGCCAACTCACTAGAAGAGATAGAGTAAGCAATACTGAAATCAGAGAGCGTATGGGCATAGACATTGACATTCTGGAAACTATAGAATGCCAAAGGCTGAAATGGTAGAAAGTTTAAGATTTTCAAACCCAGTTTGAAGTTGTATCAACACATTTTTTTTACTTTCAGTTTCATCTCAAATGACTTTACATCACTTCAAATTAATAATCCTTAAACCTGGGTATGTTCCAGGAACTTCTGGAATATACGGTGTTTAATTTTTTCTTATAAAATTGACAGTAGATATGACCGAGGCCATTAATTCTTTTCAAAGATAAAACTTTGGCGCACAGCGCCTCTTGATGCACAATATAATTAAATATCAAGTCGCAGCTAATCCTGCACCTTCCTGTTTGGCAATAATTCTCCTTACAACATCTTTGTTTTGGGCTTTGGCCGCTCACGTTCTTACTTCCGTCACTAGTAACACTTTTATCCATCTTAATTGTAATAGCTCCAAGGTTTGTTAAACATAACGGATCTTCCCCTGTAGCAGTACCTCTCAAACTGCACATTTCTATAAACTCTTCATAAACGTTTCCACATACACATAAGAAGAACTATATTGAATCTAACACGTCCGTACTTCGTTGATTGCTAGAGAAAAATAAATTAAAAGTATGTGCTTTATCATTTAACTGTTCTTACAAGTTAATGCCAAACTCTTCGGCTCGCTGGATTCAAGTTCTAGTATAGAGACTGACACTTGGTTCATTGTTATCTACCATAACCTTGAAGACGATTTGTATAGTTAAAGTTTCAGTGTAGTTAAAGTACAGTGTAAATGTCAAACTACCGTGAGATGCAGCAATTTAATTCTTAAATAATCTACAAAAAGAACAATACAATTCCTTTGTTATTCGTTATGATATAGGCTAATATACAATAACAAGTGCAATCATTAGGTAATCAATTTATTGGTCATTAATTATAGAAAAGATAAGACAAGAATTTTAAATGTTTTAATGTATTAATATATTTTAGGGGCTGACGGTTTGGGAATAGAACTTCATAACTTAGTAGATATCACGAAAACGAATAATTTCGAAATAGTGATGCGGCTGTCAACAAATATTAATAATACAGACGAGTTTTTCACCGATGATAATGGTTTACAGGTAACCGTTCCTTTGTTATTAAAATTTTGTTTATTTCCTTATAATAAATTAAAGGAATAAGTTAAAGACAGATACTTGTGCACACATTTGTGTACATAATTTGCAAGTGTTTTTTCTCAAAACCAACGCTTTTCTATGTAGATAGATTATCACAATAAATAAATTTAAATATTTAAAAGAAATTGTTCAAATTTTCTTATAGAGATTACATAGAAACAGTAAAAATTATTGTAATGAATGAAGTAAGTTTAAAATAGAGATAAATTTTATATCAACCATACGCTCTTACTAATATATTTCTTGTAGATTTTAAAACGAAGACGATTTAAGAAACTTCCACTGCAAGCTAATTATTATCCAATACCAACAATGGCCTACATTGAAGATGAATATACTAGACTCACAGTCACTACCAGCACCCCATTAGGTTGTAGCTCTTTATCACCTGGTCAGATTGAAGTTATGTTAGACCGTAGATTAAATCAAGATGACAATTTAGGATTAGGTCAAGGAGTAATGGATAATGCTCCTACTAGGCATATTTTTAGACTACTTCTAGAACAAAAAAATAGTAACTGCCAAGTAAGTTCAGTAAAATAGTGTAATTAATTTTAAGTTTGTGCTTTTATAGAGTAGTTACGAAGATTATATTAACATATTTTTTTTGACTGATTCGAAGATTATATTAACATATAATTGCTTTTTGCTGGTTCGGTAAAAAGTTTCATAATGCCATCTTAATCCCGTACTTAAATTTGCCTTTCAGCATTAATATTGGCGTTTCTGCTTATTATGAGTCAAAGCTTTCATTAAAACTATTCTACATTTCCTCCTTTTCTGGATATCTGATGGATTTACTCTTTTCCATTCATAATTCCAATATATATTATATCATCCTTTAAGTTGTCCAAGTACCCAAGTTTCGGTCTACCTATGGTCCTTTCTGCCAAAAACTTATCAATAATGTACTTTTGATAGCAATAACTATGGAAGAACTAAGAATAATGAAAAAACGTCGCCAGAAAAAGGACTGAAAATTAATTAAAAAAAAAATGACCAATACAGAAGACATATCAGTAATTACCATAGGCGGAACAAACATGTAACACGTTCAAAAATACATTTACTTTGGAGGGGTGGGCGGTAGTTGGAAGACTTTCATTTACTATAAAAAAATACCTTTAAAATTAAGAATAGTGTCCCCAAGGTGAGCGTCTGTCAATCTTGATCGATATTTATTTTTTAAAAAAATTCATTTTTGAAAACGATGTTTGACTAAGAAAGGTGAAGCTAAACATAGTAGCAAGGTAAATGGCCAATTTCTTGCAGTTTTAATATTTCTCTGGAATATATTTACTCCAAAATTCTTGAATAGATGCAGATTATGCATTTGCAACAAAATGTCTTCCTGCAAGTCTATAATCTCCATTTGGAGCAAGGTCTTTAAAATGCTGACAACTTTTCTACCTCTGCAAAGTTTTCAAATCTTTCTGCGAATTCCTTTTTAAGACCTTCAAAGAAATCTAAAAATATTGAAACATATATTTCTGATTAAGAATTATTCTTTTGTTAAGGGTTGTTGTAAAGTGAATTAGTTCTTGACTTGTAATGTCGTTTTCAAAAATATTTTGCGACGGAACGAGGACACACTTTGTATCAGATCACCTATTAATTTCTTATTTCCTTGTAGTTTGGTACTGAGCAAATTTAAGCGTTGCAAAATGTCTTTTTCAGGAAAGCCACAGCCCACATACTTCTTTCGTTTGACAGGAACTCCAAATGCTTTATTGCTTCTTGGATATGCAAGTTTTCTAAGAAGGCAGCTATTTTTTGTTTTGTTTGCCAAAGACGGTCAATCACTTGACCTTTACTTAGCCAACGAACATTGTTGTGTTAAAGTAAGTCAGAATGCGTTGAAATACACTAAGAAAAACTTTGAACTGCCTGTACTGAAGAGCAGAATAACACCTTGTAAAATTAATCAACTTGATTAAATTGTTCATTACCCCTTTCAGAATGACATTAAGTTTCCCACATAGGGCTGACTGTGAATTATGCATTAATAAAAGTATAGCCCAGCATTATTTTTTTTATTCGCTCTACAAGCCCTCTTTCTTTGCCGACCATAGTTGGTACCTGCAGCTATGATCGGCTAGTTGATTTTGTCATGAACTCATCAAAAGTCTGAAATAAATCTTCTCCACGAGTCTTGTCAGTAAACGGCAAGACTGCAAGCAATTTTTCCCTAAATATTGTATTTTCAATATAAAATGTTACGAAAATAGACATTTGTTCGTCGTCAACAATATCACATGACTCATCAAGTGCTATCACGTTTTATAAAAGTTCGAGCAAAGCCTTTTTATTGTCTGCAGCCAATATTTCGGTTCTTCTTGCTTTTTGCCGACAATGGAAAACAAATAATGATAAACAAATAAAATAAATAATGTATGCTACTGTACTTGCGTACAATAGCATACATTATTTAACATTTCAGAGCCTGAAAATGGCTTCTGTTGTTTATTGAGCGTCTAACACACACGCAAAACTGCGTCTGCAGATTTTTTTACTCGCTCATACTTTGAAGTAGTATGGATGTGCTTTTTTTGTAGAAAGTTAGATATGTTTTGAGGTTTTCTTTTTTTTCTATGGAAGCTTTGCTTTGTAGAGGAAACTTTTGATAAAACTGTTGATGGGTCGTTTCACAATGTCTCTTTAAATTAGTACGTTTAATATGAGCGACAGTTTTATTGCATAGTAGGCAAACTGAAACAGCGCAGGTTTGTCAGGAAGCGTAAAAAAAACTGATTAGTGCATTCATTTAAAAACTTCCCATTTTCACAATCAACTTAACACTTTTTACGATCCATATCGATAAAAAAACTACACTACAACACTCACTTGCTCTCAGCTCTACTACGTAACTACGACTGGACTGCTGGCTAATGTCGTCGAGGTAGTAGTGTTGCCAACTCTACGCGTGGATACCCAATATAAGCGAAGGCGGTATTGCCAACTCTACGGTTACAATCAAACGTAGGAAAAGGCTTTTAAAAATCATATTTAAAATTTATGTGATTGAAATATTAAAATATTTTTGGCGGTCCAGTTTTCGACCTTCTGCGGTCCGGATTCGGACCGCGGTCCGCCAGTTGCCGACCGTTGCGCTATTTTGTAATAAGTTTTATTATGTTCTTTTGTATACATTTATTTTAATTAGATCTACAAATAGTTTCGTAATAAAAAAAAATAAATTTTACCTAGTAAGCCATGATTGTTTCCTATTCATTGATTTTAATATACAGTATGTTGTTACACTTTCATAATATCAAAAGTATACATTAATGTTACCCTGACAGTGAGGATGTTATTGTTCCCATCATGTTTTATTTCACGGAAGAAAACATTATATATATTGAATTTATTATTTTTTAAATCTTTTAGACAACTGCAAAAACGCATCCAGCCGGTTTTCCAACTTTGACAGCATACATGGCATCGCAATCTTTGTTAAACCCAATGATTAGGCTTCTTCAAGCGAATGATGACGATACAGTATCAAAAAGTTATTACGTTCCTATGGAAGACTTCGGTGTAGATTATGCTATGCCTTTACTTAAGTCTAATGTAACAACACCCAGAGGCAATTCAGATATTGGAATAGTGTTACATAGACAATTCTTGGATCTTTGTTTTGGTGACAGAGAGTTATTAGAACAATTTCCTTTGAGTGATGGACGGGTATGCATTTGTTAAGTAATAATGTTAAATTTTTATTACATTTCGATTGTTTTGTTACTTACTTTTTACAAAATACAATTAAAATCTTCATAATTAATACATAATTTTTAACCGTACTATAATTTGCAGGTTTCTATTGATGGACTCGTTCCCGCAGGCAGACTAAAGAATATATCGCAAGCATCTCTATCATTCCTACAGCTAAATCGTGATGTAAAAGTAGAAAATCCAATTAATATATGTCCGATGGAAATGAAAGCGTTTGTTGTGTGAAATGAATGATTGTGTGTTTGATTAGTCAATTTTTTTATTGTTGCAATATATTATTGAGATTAATAGAAAACAGAAATTTTCTACGCGTCGTAAAACATATATATTTTTTGATTATGGTTGTTTGTGTTTCTTCATAAATTTTATTTTTACAAATACCTGAATTAGCGACACTAATTTTAACAGTTAAATGTAGTGATACTTTTTTTTATTCACAAAACAATATGTTATGTATTGAGAGATTTTTAAATATCCTTGTATTTTGTTAAAAACTGACGACATATTTATGGGCACCTTTAATACAATTTTTTTGTTTGTATCGTCATTAATATTTTAAACTATTTTCGAAACTTTGTCCTATTTTTCTTTCCAACTTGTCACAAAAGAAGTCGTGATTTTTTTAATCAGCTATATTCTAAGTTTTATTCGATTTGTACTTACATCCAGTGGTGAGAGTTGTGCATAAAAAATGTAATATAAATACATGTCGTAGATGTGCATACAGAAAATACAAGAAGTGCACTTATAGCAGATATACTTTATAGCGCAGCAATTCTTGAATATTTTATGATACCCAAAGTCGGGTCCATCGATATTTCGTCCGTCGGCAAATTCAAACAGATAATATTTGTATATTATGAAATTCGAGTAACCGATGTCCAGGGACGTCTCGCGATATTGGTTGTTTCACCGACACAAATTTTTTGATGCAAGTATTAAATCATAAAATAACAATGTGTAATCTTATTTTGGAAAAACAAACACAACGTTATATTTCTTTGTTTTTAAATGGTTAAAAGTAAAACTTAAAAAAATTATCATCCTACCACCCTGTCGGAAAAAATACTAGGTGATACAACGGCATCTTCTATAGGGCTTTTTAACGCTTCTCATTTGTTTTAGGCACTTGTTTTATGTCATACAATTTTAATACAGTGAAACCTGGATAATTCGAAACTCACGGGACCATTAAAAAAAATCGAATTATTAAAAAATTCGAATTAAAAATATATCTACATAAAAATCAACACTTTTGCAGATGTTTTCGATTCTATTCTTGCCCGAATTTTGTCAACCGGAAAAAATGGACAAACAAAATTCGGCCAAGAATACAAGTTAAAACATTTGCGAGCTATATAAATTGTCATTATGACAGGTGTTTTCATTGGTATTCTCGGCCAATCTTCCGACAATATGTTTTCAACCAAAAAACGTCTGTTTTTGGCGATTTTTTATGATGCCCTGGTCCATAGGCCGGAGAACTGAAGTCATGTTGGCACGAAAAAAATTTGTTTTTCATTTACATTTACATTTTTCATTAGTGGGGTAGTGTTGTAGGCTGTACAGTTGCCAATAAACAAACTAACTTTTCTTTTTTCTTTATGAACATTTTGTCTAATTCCACCAGCCATTTCTCGAAAAGATCCCTAGCCATCAAAGCTCTTGCACTGCTCACATATTCTACTGGTTTTGACTTGATGTTCTTAAAACAACGCAGATTAGCCGACTTACCGATCATCAGCAGAGGCAGCACTTCTGATCCGTCCATTTTTGCACCAATTAGGAGAGTGACTCTGTCTTTACTTAGTTTTCCTCCGTGACATTTTTCATTTTTAAAGGAGTGCCTTTAAAAAAAGAGTCGTGTCGTCAACATTGAAGATATCTCTTTTATCTATATCCTGAATCAACTCATCCAATTGTTCCATTCGTTGGCTTCTTCCTGATTAGCGGCTTCACAAATGGATTTGAATGAAATTTTGTTGCTTTCTTTGAAGCCATCTAGCCACCCTGTACTTGCCTTAAAGTTGTTTTTCCAAATTTTAACAACGAATTGTTCAGCTTTACTTCTTATAAGGGGACCACTTCGGGAATCTCCTTATGCCTGGCTCTTTCGAACCATTTTAAAACATATTTGGATTTTCTGGCTCCCTTAACAATTTTCGTTCTTTACCGCACTCACTTTCACTCTTGAGATTTTTTTATTTATTCTTTAACTAGATATATCCACCTACTTAAAGAAGTAGGTGTGAATTATCATGAGTTAGAAGGAATTATACAGGGAATTCTACTATTCTAATTCTAGAATTCTACAGTCAAGACTGGCCAATCTTAGGAAATGGACTGGTCTAACGTCAACTGATCTATTTCGAGCTGCTGTGAATAGAATAAGATGGGTCAATGTGGTCGCCAACATCTCTAGAAGATAGGGACATTTAGAAGAAGGAGGAATTCCAAATTCCTTGACAGTCTCAGATTATTTTCTTTGTCCCATTTTCTACTTCTTTAATTGCCGCTATTTTTCCGATAACGTCAAAGTTTTGTATGTTCGAGGTTTACTGAAGGGGCGTGCCGGGTGGCTAGGAATTTATGGCCAGTACAATGCACACTGGTCTTGAATGTCTTGAAACAAGTGTCGCGTGAGGACAGGAAAGAATACTACCTCTTTTCGCGGAAATTTCCAGCATGAAATTGGCATTTTTGCTTGTAGAGAAGTTCGAATTGTCCAAAATTTAATTCGAATTATTCAAGACTTTTTACCATTACTTATATAGGACATGCTAGGGACCAGAATAAAAATTCGAATTAAAGAAGATTTCGAATTAGAGAAGTTCGAATTCGCGAGTTCCACTGTATATCTACGTCACACGTCTATATATCTACTATATACCAATAACGTATGACATAGATATATTAAAATTATACGACATATGACAAGTGCCTGAAACATATGAGAAGCGTTGAAAAGCCCTATTAGCATTTAACGATGACGTACATAAACGAAACTGTAGAAAAGTATTTTACATTTAAGAAAATATTGTTTTAAACAAAGTTAGCAATTTATAATGAAAAACTGCAAAAAATATTTCTCCTGCAGGCGAGCTCTCATCATCGTCACTATCCACCACATTAATAATAAGTTGTCCACTGTTTGAAAATAATTGTCCTAGTCTTCTGTACCCATTTTCTACTTTCACTACATGGTTTACTGCTTTTTTTCCAGTCGGCACTAGTAGTCTCTGATAGTTCATATCGAATTAAATCGACCACTTTCGCGTCAAATTTTGGAAAACTATTTTTCCTCCAAATCCATTATTTCATCCAAGAACCTTTCTTCGGAGGTACTATTTCAATTGGCACCAAAGTGAACTATCAATCCAACCCTTACTAGCACTATCATGCGTGTCATACCACGTCTCGTCTAAATAATGTATAGTCCGCTGTTGATCTCGATTTCTTGAATTTTTTTAAAAATAATCTAAACGTCAGTGTACTATCCTCCGACTTTCCATAATAGCCACCCGTTTATCAACGATTTTGTATTTGAATCCAAGTTTTTTCAGCTTTCTACGTAAAGTAGTTTTAGGGCAGCTTCTTTCTATCGCAACAAGCTTGGTGTATATAATATCAATTGTTGGTATTTCATTTTTTTTGTATTCCTCGTAATCCAAATTTCTTAAACGTTTAGCAGTCACGATATTAATTTGTTTAGGTTTTCCAGCATCCGATCTTATTTTTCTTTTTTTAACACCACTTTTCACGATTTCGCGTATGGTAGAATACGGAATTGCTATTAGATAGGCTGCTCTTCTTATAATACTGACTTTACAACTATTTTCAGCATCATTTTGAAGATTTTTGTAAACGTTCATACAAATTCTCTTAGATTGTTCATTCAAAACAATCTTTTTCTTTGTAGTCTTAAACACTTTTGTACAGTTAGTCTCAGTGTCATTATTTTTTGTATCACTTCTACTTAAAAGATTGTTGACTACCACTTTCTCTACTACTACTTGTGTTCTTTTGCTACCATGTACGAAAAACTGTAGGTGATTTTTCTCATGATCTTAACATTTTCTTTGCACACAAATAGACAGTTTCGAAAAAACAAATAAAAGAAAAATACTACAATTATTATAACTACTCACAACACAATTTCAACACAACTCAAAATTAAAGCAATGCACAATGCACATCTATCTATAAACAAGCTAGTTGCTACAATTAAACTAAAAATTTGCAAGTACAGTCCTTTAGATAAGGCACATGCCGGTATTTTCACAACCGGATTACTCATCGTAAATCAATCAGATTTAAACTTGATACTTGGGCATTAGTACAGTTACGTAACAGTTAAAATCGTTAGACGATATTTAGACGAAATATTAAGCAATATAATTGAAACTTTTCTCTACTTTTAAGGACAAAAAAGCAAGTTCATTAGCGGAACGTAATTCAAAATTATTCTGCACATTATATTTGAAGCATTATTTGGTTAAAACATCTCATTTTTGGTCGTAAAAAATATATTAAATGCATATATTAATTTGTCTGGACTAAAGGTGGTAAAAGATGGTCTGGAAGTTATATTTTTGTTTAAATTTGCCGACGGACGATAGGTAGATGGCGTTAACTTTACCATAGTTAATAGACAGAGAGCTGGTAGACATTTTTTAGAAAGTATGTGTAATTTCTTATTTTCAAAAAATATATTCGAAGCAAGTTAAAATTTAGACAGAATAATATTTAAAAATAAAAAAGCTAATCCGAGAGAGTTTGCTATGAATAGGTTAAAGTGTGAGAGAGAACATGTTGACCGGCTTAATTGAAGCGTACCACAAAACGATTGGCTTCGTTAGATTTAGTTCGTTAGATAGTAAAACAACACAACTTAAAGCAAGCGTGCAAATTAAAAAAATGACTGAGTCACTTACTGGGATACAACTGTTATTATGATCATTTATTGATGCATTAATATAAACAATTTATAGTAAAATAATTAGTTTTATTGGAAAACTCTTACGGAAGGGCTGTGCGGTGTTATCTATTCAAAAACTTTCACCCAAGTATACTGACACTATATTTAACTAAAAAACACATCATGTTCAATAGTTCCTCATTGTTGCACAGTTTTTGTCACATGGTTTTGAGTGATAGCGTATATCCTCAGATATCTGCATATTCATAGTAATATCCCTTACTATTTGAGATCACCTAATGGGTTAGAGGTCGTTCACCCACTCGATAGAAGAGTTAAAGTGTAGAAAGTAAGTGGCAAGATATTCTCTTAATCTATGAAAGCAGCTCAGTATAGAAACAGATCAAAATAGATAGTCTATTTTCCAGTAATGAGGAAACGACTAAAGAAAGAATGTATTAATTCAACAGTCAAAAAAACCTACAAAAATGCCTTTTTAAAAATTTGTGTTTTTTTATTTACAAATATTATTCTATACAAATCTCAATCCAAACCGTTTGACCAAATTTTATGTCGATAAAATTATCAGGCTTACTTATTTTATATTTTGTTGAATACTTAATTAAAATATATTAAAATTTAAATTCTATTATAAATTGTCTCCCATCTCCCCGTCTATAGGCGGAATCTGATCGACAAGAACCTGGTGTTGTATGGGCTCCTTCGAAAATGACGTACCGTGACGCGGTGGCTGATGTAAAATAAGCTCTCTATCTCTTTCTCTCTCCCCTCTTAGTTTTAAAAGTATAACATTCAATCCGATGTTGGGTAAAATGTGATTTATGTTAAATGTGAATTTATGTAAAAATCAAATCGTATCTTGTTTTTTACCGACCATTCCAAACTTTTGTGACTTTATGCACTATCCTATCTAATATGATCATGCCATGATCATATATTGGCAGTATAACTTATTAACTGTGTTTATTAATGGGAAATTTATTACTAGAAACTAAATAATAAACTCTTTAATGTATTTGTTTTTTTGGTTAACATTTTTTTCACGTTTTTTTCCTCCCATCTGTGGAAATAACAATTTGCATATTGTACTCTAGTTACATTTCATTTAACGTTTTATCCGAATTTATCCCAAGTTCTATATAAATTTTTATATAGATATTTTGGGAATCTGATAAAATATTTAGAAAACATATGAATGAATACCTATATTACTTCTCACCACTGGATAATAAATTATAAAATTTTTTATTAATTGTGATTTATAAATGTATTTATATAATAACAAAGTAATTTACTTTTGAAAACCACTTATCAACAACAAAACAGAGATTATATTCTTTTGTATGTTATGACAGAAGCTGAAAATTTATACATGAATATTTACAATTGAAGGAAATCTTTTCGGCGATTTAAAAAATTATTTATTAATATCTACTGTAGATTAGTACAATCATTGAGTAGAGACGTGTACTATAAAACATATTACGTGTTATAAAAAATATGAAATATTGCAATTTAAAACTAAGGACAACAAAATGTTAGTCAAAAAGTCATCTGAAAGTGGAGAAGAATCTATTACATCCTTTACAGATGTCTTTGATGGGGCATAGATAGTTAGCAACTTTTTAGACTTTAAATATTGTGACGAAGGATTGTTTTTTTTTCTTTTTACTTAAATGAAAACTTATTGAATAAACGGCATGTAATCTATGATAACCTTAATTCCCCTTCCATAATGGGGAATACATTATTTTGTCTTTCAAGCTTTGTGATACCCGTAAAACTACTTTCCAGTGTATATACGGTTTCTTTTAAGGATTTTTTTTCTTCTCGGTTTTCCTCAAAACATGACCTAATGACATTTCTTGGCATTTTTTGTATTTTCATCTTCTATCAAGAATAACGGTAGTTTTTTCGGTCCAGTTCAGCCAACGCCACCTTAACGAAAGTTATTTCACTAGCAATACTGTACAATTTTTAACATTGTATGATGTCAATATCAGGATCCTAATCATTTCAAAACTTCATCTTGTATAAGCCCTTAACACATCTAATGATGGTTAAGTAGAGGAACTATCACAATTGTATTAGTTGGAATAAACACCACTTTTGGAATAAACATTTTCATTCTTGCAGACGAAATGAGAATGGTCATAGGCACTACCTATTATTAATAAAGCTTCCACGCTTTGCACTTATATTGCCAGAAATCAGGAAGATAATGTTTATCGTTAATTTTTTAGGATGACGATTTTTAAGACTGTAAATAATCAGTCTTTAATCATTGGCATTCAGGAGATTGAGCTTTTCAGAGTGTAGATACTATTGAGTTAAACATTTTCTTCCAAACAGACCTATCTTTTAACAGTTAATAATTTTCCTAGGTTGTTATTCACCATTCTCAATCATTGTTATATTCAGAAACAAGGCAACAAGGCTGCAGATTACCTATCAGCAAATGCAGCTATTTCTACAATTGTACCGTCTTTTAGGTTGTATATGTTCCAAAACCTACGTCTTCTCTTCTTTTATCTGAGTGAATTATTTTCTAAAATTTAAGGAAAGAATCTTTATTAAAATATAGGTTTAGAATATGACGTGCTATTTACTTGTTGTTTAGGATTTTGTAATCCTCTTCAAGGTTTGTGGTTGATGTGTGTGTGTGTGTGTTTTGTTACATACAAAAGCCTGTTCTGAAATGAATGCATTCTTGTTGTAATACTTTGCCTGCACCTGCGAAATATCAATGGTTTTTTAAGAGTTTTTAGCCCTGTCATGAAATATCCCTAATAAAGGACCCTGCAATATATAATGGATATGGCCTCAACAGAAATGTGTAGTATAGTTCACCAAATATAGCTGAAAGTGTGAAATTCCCATTGCCTGCGCTAACAATGAAGTGAGAACACACATACAAACGGTCTGGACCGTCAGTGCGAGTCCGTCGTTTGACGAATGCGCATCAATCGTCACGCGTTTTCACACTTTCAGCTATATTTGGCTAACAATATTTATCGCATGTATAAGGATTTTTCTTTTGCTGCTTAGCACCTTTTCCTCCAACCAACCAACCGATACAGTTTCGAGCTGCTCGAAAATAAATTTTCATCTATTTAGTACGTCTAACTTATTTCATATAAAACATAAGCTCACATGTACTACTACTGCACTTATTGAAAACCAGAAATTCTAAAAATAATGATATATCAGCTTCTTTCATAACACCTCAGACGTAATTCCAGTTTATTTAGCTACTTTTTTGTAGAACACATGTTTTTATTAAAATTAATTAAGTTAGTAGTTTTGTTGACCATGACGATAAATATTTAAATTATATTGATCAGCATTATTTTAGACAGTTCCCGGAATTTACATTTAAATTTATATAATAAAGTATTAAGATTTATTTTGAACAATCTCGTAAGGCAAATGCCAATGTTTGGTGAAAACAATATTTGTAATCGAGACCTTCCTCTGGAGGGGAGGATAAGACCCTTAAGATGCTACGTGTTCTCGACTTTGTTGTATGGAATGGAAAGCTGGACACTAAAAGTGGATAATATAAAGATGTGTTAAGAAAGCTACAAAAGGATTGCGAGGTCATAAAGCACATTAAAACAAGAAAGCCGGAATATTTAGCCACATTACCAGAGGTGCGAAGTATGAGATATTAAGGCACATAATGCAAGGTAAAATCAAGGGAAAAAAGATCCATAGGAAGGCGAAGAATTTCCTGGCTAAGAAACCTAAGAGAGTGGTATAGTTGCAGCTCAGTAGATCTTTTCAGAGCAGCCGCCAATAAGGTACGGATAGCTGTGATGATAGCCAACCTCCGATAGGATAAGGAACTACCAGAAGAAAAAGATCAACGGACTTGGATCAGTTAAAAGACCCGAGTAATTCTGGTCTCGGGCCTTTATTCATTAAACTTATTTAGGTAAAAAGAATGATCAAACAATAAAATAAGAAAAGAATAAAAATAAAATGTTTAGGTATACAAATTGTTTGAACACAAAAATAGGTACAGTTGCGGTCATTGAATAGTTTACACCCTTACGTATCTATAGATAAAGTCACATTCAGATGGCAGTGTACGGAAATAGGCAAACAGCGTTGCCAATTCTACTGCCATTGTAAGTTTTGCTACTTTTGTAAAATAAGCAGGGCCAAACTCACGGTAAACTAAGATATGTTTAGGTAAGCTAAAGTTGTTAATAGAAAATTCGTGAATGAAATAAATGGTAATAATTCCTAAAATGCTTTTATACATAATACCGCAGTTAATAGGGAAAAAAATATGAAAAATATTCTACAGGTTTTTTAATGATCTAAACGGTAGATAAGGGATAACTGATGATAATTCCTTGAAGAATTACAGCCAATTTTGCTTTGTTTATTTTTTAAAGAAAGATGAAGTTTGGAAAAAATCATTTTTTTGCCTATTTTGTTCCTCGTGCATTTTAGGGAAAAATGTTTCAGATAAATGTTGCGGATCTTAAAAAGTTTTTTAATTTTTTAGTTTGTAAATTAAAATACATAAACAAATGACTGAGATAATTGCAAAAAACCCCTAATTGAGGCCCCTAGAACACAAGGGTGTAAGTGCAGTTGCTTATCACTTAGCAACTGATATCTAACAACAGGCACGTACTTTTGGCTTCAAACTTTCTACATTAACAACAATAACACCATTAAAAATTACATGCCATTGAAAACATGCTGAAAACTGAAAAAGTGCTACCTAGGTTTTTAAATTTATATCGAACTTTGAACAAAGATTTTTCAAAACTTTGTTTTTGGCACTTACACCCCTTGTGTTCTAGGGGCCTCAATTGTGCACTAATTTATTAAATGTTCATAACTTTATTTTTTGCATAATGACGTCTAAACTTGAAATTATGTCGATTAATGAGTTATTTAAGTGTGCTACATTTCAACCAGATCAACTAAATATTTTATTACCTTTACTGAGAAAAGAATACCCCCGAAAAACAATTTTCAATCATCTTCATTTTCATAATCTAGTTCATCTTCAGAGTCATCGTTTAATGAAATTCTAATAGGTTCAATGTCATCTTGAATGTTGTCTACTGTCCAAAAATTATTCTCCAATTTTATAACATGGTTGACGTAATTTTTCCAATGTCCATTGTTCTGTACTTTATCAGAACCTTCATAAATCAATGTTTTAACGTCGTTTTGTTTGAAACTTGAATTCTTAGAGGACACGTACCGTTTCACTTCACTCCACACCATTTCTATTGGGTTCAGTTCACAGTGATAAGGCGGAAGTCTTAAGATATGTACATCTACGCGGCATTGTTCGTCACTGTGATTCCTGTATTTTTCACCAATACAATCAATTTTGTATTTGTCATAAATATTTTTAAATATATTAGCAGTTTCCAGAAGTTAATTTTTTAAGTAATCTTCTTCAAAATAAATGTCCTTTTCATAGAGCCACTCCTTAATTTGACGTTTCACCCAATATTGTTTGGGAAAATTTAATTTCCTAGAGTGATAAGATGCATTGTCCAAGATAATGACATTCTTTTTATTTTTTGGGAGATTTGGTATTAACATCTCTTCAAACCATTTTTCCAATAGATCTCCGTCCATCTCTTCATGGTAATCTTCAGCACCTTTTTTGGCAAGAAAAGTGATGTCAGCACCTTCAACAAATCCGTCTTTGTTTCCTGCATGGACTAAAACAAATCTTGGTCCTTTTCCGGTCGGAGTTTTTAAACCTGTGGTAAGTCCATTTACGAAAGCCTGTCGGCTATTTTTTATTGTTGTATCTTGCCATACTTGCCCATTGGTTATTCCAGTATTAACCCATGATTCGTCCATATAAATGATATTGGCTCCTTCGTTCCTCAGTTTCTTTATTTCCCGGAGATAGTGACGCCTCCAAGCGACTATTTCTTGTTTTTCTATTAATATTGAATTTCTACCTTGTTTGCCATATATAAAACCCATGTCGTGCAATAGTCTTCTCAACGTACTCTTGGAAAAATTCGGAAGATCCATTTGCTTAATTTTTTCTAGT
The DNA here is from genome assembly GCA_918026665.1 of Diabrotica balteata. Taxonomy (NCBI): domain Eukaryota; kingdom Metazoa; phylum Arthropoda; class Insecta; order Coleoptera; family Chrysomelidae; genus Diabrotica; species Diabrotica balteata. The sequence continues at coordinate 147,612,473 of OU898277.1, read as the reverse complement.
ACTACGTCAAGGGTTGGAGGAATATTGTCCATAAAAAAACCGTGCACTACTTGTCTTATTCTAGACCGAGTTGCTTCATCATATCTATTCTCACGACTATTCAAATAACCGGTTCTTTTTTTTCTTATAGGAGTTACGAGTGGACCATTTTTACTTTCACTTCTATATCGGAATATCGTTCGCTCAGAGACTCCAGTCATAGCAGAAACTTCCCGCACTATTGTTGATACACTTTTATCATTATTACTGTTTGATAAATAGTTAAAAACATTTAACACTATTTTTTTGCATTCACTATTTAACAAATTACCGTTTTTGAATTTTATTACACTCGCGGCCATTTTGACACTGACACGACACAAACGTCTGATATCAACTGAAAATTCTTTTAATGACTCTCAAGTATTTACCTGAATTTATAATTGCTGGCATTAGACAATAATTTTGAATTTATAAATAGGTATATTTTTTTAATTCTAAATTATTTTTTAATGTCTGTAACTGTAAATGCAGGTAGAGAAAGTGTGTCATTAAAAGGACGTTAAGATCAAAAACGGATTATACAAATAATTATTTCATTTCCACGAATTGTAAACAATTTTGAACAGAAGATATAATTCCGAAAAGACCAGATTTCCGAAATATAACTTTCTATTTTTAAAATACCAACAGAAAAATTATATAATTAAAAAAATGTAGTATTTTTCCGTTTCACATTCATAAATATTTCCGAAATTATAATTCTTTTATAGGAGCCGGCCCATAACGTACGATTGTAGGTACGATCGATTAAAAACTGACAACAATGTAGTTATTTCTGGCATATAGAAAGGCCTATCTCTGTAACGCTGCCATCTGAATGTGAATTTATCTATAGTAGTAGAGAGAAGTTATTGCTGTTCTTCGAGTTTGGCAATTGCTCTTGTTTGTTTAGTGTTATTCAAATGCATTCTAGACACTTTTGGCGTGTTTAATAGGTTTTTATTTTATTTTTCGATACGCGCGAAATTTTTGACAAGCACTTTAACATTTAGCAAATCCGTATGACACTGCGATTTTACAGTATTACAGTGTAATGTAAAAATTAAGGTGTAAATTATTCAGTGAAGGAATCGGACGGACGTGGTTCTCGGATCGTGGAGCAAATAGAGTGTAGTGTTAGCAAATCATACTGTTCAGTAATAAAACGAACAATGAATATATGGCATTAGGAACTAGCTAGTATAATGCTTTTAAAAGTTTTAAAAACGAAACGCCTGTGGCGTTTTGAAACTTTAAAATACAAAGATTAAAAAACTGCCCGTTCGAGAAATTTTTTTGTGTATTTAAGGTTATCCAGGTTTAAGGGACCAGCTGTAGGTTCAATAATTACTGATTAATTTTGAAATCTATGCAAAAATGTTAAAACAATAAATTGCGTAAAAGATAACCATTTTGATGCATTAAATTTTTTTCTTTAAACAATTAAAACAGGTTTAATTAATTTATGTTAAACCCACTTTTAAAATATTTGCACAGAGTTTGCAGTGTAGCAAGCATATAGAACTTCCAAAAGAATAATGCCGTAAGATCCAAAAATGGAATTTTTGACTATTTTTTGTCGTATTTGCAAGTAAAATACTGTCGTAACTCAAGGAAACATCCATAAACTAACGTCGTAAAAAATTTGGACTTTTTATTACCCTCCAATTTAATTTTAGAAAAAATATGCTGATGTCATAAATACTATTTTGTTGTTCTTTATTTTCTATTGGGAAAGTTACTTCAGAATCTATATTTTCTACGTCGTTCCACTCGAAATATTCAGATTAATCAGAATTTTTCAAAAAGCATAAAGTTATCCTATTCAAACTTTATGTTTTTATATGATTATCTGATACTTTGAATAATGCTGCCCTCTGGTAGAAGCTGGTAAAAAATTATATTTATAGATACAAAAACCGACAAATTGAAATACACCAGAAACGACGTCGGATGTGTTTTCATGCCACCCTTCCTAAAGTCTCATACTATCGTATTAAGCAAAGTCCCATTCCTTCTTCCCTTCGACGTAGTTTATGAATGTTCCTTAATTTACATTATATTCAATGATAATGGACATTACGACGTTAATAAATTATTCAAACTTGGTAAAGTATTGTCGCATGTTACATGTGGCAGTATTGTTGCTTTTGAAGTTTCAATACTATTCTGGGGGTGCGATATGCCTACGAGTATATGTTTTCAATAGGATGTTGCCTCTTGTTGTCAGCTTATTCGATATTGACCTTATGAGCATGCCAGTGACTTCGCTTAAGGCTGTTTTATCGGTACACCAAAACCTAGATACAGTGTTTTCTCTGTTATTTACCGACAAAATATCTCGAAATTTGGACACGTTATTCAAAATTATGTTGCCTTTAAACTGATGGTTTTACTTTTTTAATTTTTTTGAAAGTTCTTTTGAAATATCGGATTATACAGTTTAACGTTCTATTATAACCAAACTTTTTACGCCTATCACTTGAAAGAGTTTTTTTTCTGTAATCGTTGGTTTTTTTTCACCTTTTTATGTCCAGTAATAATCGAGAAAAGCGTGTTCAAACTTTTAAGAAAATTGCTAAAAAATACTGAAATCTAATAGTGAAACGTGTTACTCATCATTGGCATTTAGTTTCACCGTTATCTTCTGCGTGACGTCAAATCTCTTGAACGTACGGTCAGATAGTTTGATTTGAAATCAATTTCAAGCTATAACTGCGAAATTGTTTATTTGTTTGTGACAACTAATTGTATTTTTTTTTATAATAATTTTATGTTATTTTAAATTTATTATAAATAAACACCATGATGTTTTTTGCAGTCACGTTTCACAAATTTATATTCAATACTATATTTAGCTAAGATATATAAATTAAAAATGTGATAATTATTTTTAAAACATCTACGATAATCAAACAAAAAAGGTATTCCCGACAAAAGTAATTTGAATGGAGAATAATGCATTTGTTGTCATTAAACCACCCGCCGCGCCGGCCGGCGCCACTGCGAAAACAGCTGTACCCGTCGCCGGCTGGCGTAAGCAGTGAGGAAAAGTAAGTGATACGCCCATTTCAAATCGCAGTGTGTTTTGACTGCTAAAACAGCCTTAAAAATTAACTAATATTAATTAGGGTTATTGAGAAACACCAAAGTTAATTAAAATATGCCGTGACTCATTTTATTTAAGTTTACAAAAGCTAAATTAAAAATTTTATTTGGTCTTACATTTATTTTGTAATAACTGATTGTCAGAAATAGCAAAATGGGTATGTTTCATTAAAATTGTTTTGTACTTAACCGTCTATACAGAGCTGCTCAAGATTACACTGCTTATAGAGTGAAAAATTTTATGGCTTCTAGAAATAAGTGCCAACTTAGCGGTGTTCCTCAAATATGCAAAATGTAATTGAATTTTTTCATATAGCACTTTAAATTATGAAAGACCGCGAACTGTTTTAGATAATATACTTTGATCTTTACCTTAATCACATTAATTAATTATCCCTGTTATTAGCACCTATATTAATGTAATGCAATATTATACTACAAATGTCTTTTTTATTCACTATACATATTTGTATATTATTTCTGAATGACAATTCTTGCTGTTATAACTTGTGATGTAAAATAGAATATGAAATTTTTAAATCTGTGTTTTAATTCTTTTTACCTCTATTTTAAGCTGAGATAAACATACAGTATAATATCCATATTTGGCAATATTTGTAACTTAAAGTATTTTTTTGTCAAATTTATTCGAGTTAAATTTCATCTATGAACTATCTACCTTGATGGATATACAATGTTTAATGATACTAAAAAAATATCAAATGCAAAGGAAGCGTAGGAAGAAGTAAATTTTCGTAGCTACACAATATTCGTGAATTTCTTTGGCTGTAGTTCTATTAAACTATTCAGACACGCAATAAACAAAATTATAAATGCTTGGATGATTTCCAATCCCTGATAGGAGCGGAACTTGAAGAAGAAGAAGAATGAGCACATATGATTGATTGTATAGTAATTTCTAATCGGTTAAAATTTAACCAACGTAAAAAAAAACGATTACCAAATCGCTAGACATTTGCTACTAGGATAAGTGAAACGAGCTTACTAAATTTAATAGTTGGGATAATAGACAGTTAGGAGACTGTCAAAGATTTGATAGCGTCAATTAGAGATTTGAAACACATGAACATCGATAGAAAATTATACCAACAATTAACATGATAACGTGACAAAAATGAAACTACATGTAAGTGTAAGTTATTTATTTAAAAGAATATTTGCAATGAGATGAACAACTTCTGGATGTGTGATGGCTTCAAGAAACTCATTTGTATCGTCATTTCCATTACTCGTATAGGTATCAGAGCGTTCAACATCATGAAATCGATTGGCTTGTTGATAAAGAAATTCCAAAAATTCATCTTTTGTCAAAACAGGGATAGTGTGCACTACATCTTGAACGTCGATTGTGGTGGTTAGCTCTGTTTTACTATTAGTTGCTTGACATTCATTACAAGGTTTTTTATTTGATAACTTGTCTTGATAAATTTTTTTACACTTATTAATTGTCTCCATAAACGAACTCTTGTTGTATCCTAAAATAACCTGAAAATCAATCATTATTAATAAAGATTGTACTCAATATTAAATCCACACACACGCACATATAGAAAAGATAACTGCAAAAAAAGCACAAATAACTGAAATCAAAAGGACTGTTTTCCCGGTTATTCCTGATATGTTCATGGACGCCTTAAAGTCCTCAGATCTGAACCCCTTTAAACCGAAAGTATGGCCCGATGACATTAATTATATATTTATCACCTGGCCTGTCAGAATAAAATACCATTTCTTCTTTTCTACAACATCCAAATAAAATATTTTTCATAAATTTTTCAGAACTCTTAACTTCAACTCGTTATCTTTAAAGGTAAAATTTCCTTAAAATATTACCCATTGACATTTAACTCTTCCTACATACTAATCTTGATTTAACTGAGATCCCACTCGTCTTCGTAGGTATCAGGACAACTTTTCAGCCATCGAAGCAAATTTAAGAATATCTGCGAGTTCTCAAATATTTACCGCCACTTCTCTCTTCTTTTCCACTATAGCTGGATTTATAGTTTGACGGACTGGAGACGTAACAAACGGACTGTAAATATTATCTCAATTTATAAATCGACGGAGTGGAATTTTTGCGCATGAGTAGAAACTGGCTAGAGTTGGTGACCATGATACTATGATATCCTTTTATTATTTATTATTAATATTTTATAAATTATTAACTTACTGTCTTCTTCTTCTTCTTCCTTCTAGTATGTAGGCTTTAAAGCCTGTTTCTTCTTCAATATTAGCCTCCTAAATTGTCGCACCATCTTTTTCTTGGTCTGGCAATACTTCTTCGTCCATTTGATGACATCTCGTGCTATTCTATCCTCTGCCATTATGCTGATATGTTCGTTCCACTCCTGTTTTCGTTTTGTCACCCATCCATTTATGTCTTCTATAGGGCATGCTCTTCTCTCCCTATCCAATAGACTTCTCCCTGATATTCTTCGGAGTATTTTCATCTCTGTTGTTTCTAGCAGTCGTCTCGTTTTAGATGTGTCAGGTCTTGTCTCCGCCGTGTATGTTAATATAGGTCTAATTGCTGCTTTATAGATTCTTGTTTTTGTGTCTTGTCTTTGGTGTTTGTTCTTCCAGATTCTGTCATTAACTTACCGTCCATTGTAACAAATAATCAACAAAATTCGAATATGTTGATAAACAACTTTACAAAATGGCACAACATTCTTGCTTATGATTGGCCAGACGCAAGTAACGCACTGTAAAAGATGAAAGTTGACCATCTCTTACGTTCCGTCATGCGTTTACGTTCATTTATAAATAAGAGTACACAAAATTCTATGTTTATCTTTTTCCAGTGCGTCCAGCTATAAATCTATACTAAAATAAACTATAAATCCAGCTTACCAAACTGTACTTTCATTATTCCATTGTAAATCCATTTTTTAGATCAATCTAAAGTTTTAATTAGAAACTTAAAAAATTAAAACTCGTTATTGCATACCACGCATGCCCAAGCAACCGCTGAGTTTATCTAGGGGAAATAAAGTACGCTTAGTGAATTTAACAGCGATTTGTCATCGAGGCGACTGAACGCTACCATAGTCAGCTGTCTAGCCGTTGAGGTCGCCTGAACACACCCATTGACGAAACTGTCACACGTTAATACTCAAACTCAAGAGCATGAACGAAGCATTAGTTTTGATGTTTTCTCCTTTTATTCAACGATACATAACTTCGGCAGAAATTGCTAATTCCACATTATTTGAAAAAAAAAACTCATATTTTTTTCAAAAATACTACTATTTCTGGAAAAGAATAAAAATTCTATTCTATTCTATAAAAAATGTACTACTCTTTCTGGAAAAAAAATCCAGTGAGAAAATAAACAGAGGCGAAAGGCATTTCTCATCTCCAATATGAAACATAACTCTGCACTGTCTACCAAAACGCCACAACACAGACTCACTGTAGCAAATCCCACAAAAAATTCGTGTTTTATCTCTGGGTACGTTGAGAACTTGAAAGTGAATTCTCTCCGACAGTTGGGTTCCCCCTTGAAACGAGATGATCTAAATAATTAGAATGTAAATATGATGAAGAATTGTAAAATTTTACCAACAATATAAAGCCAAAGAAGTTAAAATAACTCTCAGCGACTTTACTGCCAAAGTAGGAAATAGAGCGGTATAATTGGATAAAGGAATAAACGAAGAGATATGTTGGTCCAGCTCTATCAGGAAGACAGAAGAAACCCCCGCAAGAGAATGAACAACATATGGTTAGGAATCAAATTAATTTCATCCTAGTACACAAACGATTTTAGAACAGCTTTAAAAAAAAAGTAGCCGCTTACCCAGACTTTGGCTACACGAATTTATAACAAATGTGAAGAAATAACAGGAGACACTCAATTTGGTTTCAAAATTGGTTTATATAAAAAAGAGGCAATTATTTGCATAAAGTTGCTGGGATAGAAATACTACGATCAAAGAAAAGAAGTTTTCATTTGCTTCATTGATTTTGATACAAACGTTAAACGAAATTGGGCTCGGCGATAAAGGCATGATAATGATTCAACATTTATATTGGAATTAAAAAGCGGAACTAAGGATCACCAACGACGTATCTAACTAAGAAATGGAGGTAAGGTGTAAGGCGGGGTTGTATTTTCTCCCCACTTGTGTTTAATAACATTTATGTAGAAAAGATATTGGCTGACGATAGGGCCAATATAGACAAGCTGTAAGATTTAATGACTATCAAAAATGTAGTGAGAGAGAGTACGGAATACAAACATATCAAAAACCAAATATATGGTAATCAGCAGATAAGCTCATATGAAATCTAAGTTGAATATAAATAAGAGCAATTGAACGGGTTAAAGGATTTAAATTTCTTAGAGCCACATAAAAAACAAGTGGGAGTAACCTTCGTTAAATTTGATAAATACCTCCTTCGCCGTGAAGATCCTTTAACCCTTAGAATCCCGGTATTGAAATACTACATACTCTCCATCCTGATATACCCAAGTGAAACCTGGTGACTTAAAGTGAGATCTTTGAATCGTATGAAAACTTTCGAAATGCGGTGTCTCAAAAGGCTGCTTAGAATTCCATAAATGTACCATGCAACAGCTTCTGAAGTTCTAAGAAAAGCTAATGTCCAAAGAGAATTGTTAAAACTCGTTAAGTAGCTAAAGGTTTCATCTTTTTCTTCTTGTGCCCTGCTCGATTTTAGTGCGTTGAGGTTTCATACTTAGGCCCTATTCTACGAGATAACAAATATAATCTAAATATCATCTTGATGAATAAATTTGGATGTCGAAGAGGCCCTGGGCGAAAGCAACATTGACGGTTCAGAGACATAAATAAGAAACTGGTACCTGTTATCAGTACGATAATAAGAAGAGCGAGCAGAAGAAAGAGTCAGAGAGGTAAGTGACAAATAAAAGAATGAAAAACAGAATAAATGCAATGGAAATATTTTGGAAAAAAAGCTGCAGATTAACACTAATGGACAAAGTGTGAAATGAACGAATTAGAGAACTAATGAATGTGAAGGAGACACTAAATGACGAGGTAGAAATCCGAAAATGACTCTGACAATACTGTTGTGATTTGTCTCCTTCCTACAACACAAGTAGCGGGTCAGACGTTGCAAGTGGATAAGTATGTAGACTTGTATTCACCAATCCTTCCCCGAAACAATTTTTTTAAGTCAAATGTTATAATAATGCTTGATGAATTTAAAGCCAATTTATTTTACGTTGCACTGTTATAAACGATATTTATTCACAAAAGTGTTTAACTAAAACTTTTTCTGTGAAGCGCTTGTATTCGCGAAGTGAATTGAAATTTTAACTGTCCGGCACGGGAACCAAAAGAGTAGTCTGGTGTCGCTGGGATGACTATTCCGCGTTACAAATGAGAGATGAGTCTTTTTACACAAATTTTGAGATATCGAGATGCACCTACTTTCAGATACGGGGACTGAGTACGGAGTCTCTGATGCCGCTGGAATAACTACCCCGCGTGAGAACCAAGAAAGAAGTCTCTGATAGGCCGGTATGTACCTACTGTCAGGTGCGGGGACCAAGAATGGAGTCTATAGACCGGAGCCCAAGAATATAATGCTGCTTCAATCCAACATTTTATAGTAAATTGGGACCCGCAAAATTTCAACAGTTTTTAATGAACTTTAAACGTTCCAACGATGGGTTCTAAGAAGCTACTTTTTCTATATATTTACGAAGAAACGTCTTCTTCTAGTTCAATGACCGTTATCGATCGTTGGATATAATGTTGGCTACCATATTCGCTATCGTGACTTTATTGACAGCAGCTCTAAATAACGATGTAGTTGATTTTCCATACCATTGCCCAAGATTTTTCAGCCATGATGTTCTTCTTCTACCAGGACCACGATTACCTTGGATCTTTCCCTGAATGATCAAATGTAAAAAAATCATATTTTTCAGGGTGTCTCATAATGTGACCGAAGTATTCCAGCTTGCGTTTCTTTATTATATTGATCAGTTGTATTGTTTAGTTCAGCCGTCTAAGAACCTCCTCATTTCTAACTCTGTCGACCCAGCTTATTTTCAGTAGTCGTCTATATATCCACATCTCAAAGGCTGTCAAGCGTTTACGGATAGCCTCAGTTAGAGTCCACGCTTTCACACCATACAGCAGGACAGAAAAGATGTAGCAAGATGTCATTCGAACTCTAAGGTCAATGCTAAGATCGTGACTGCAAATTACGTTTCTCATTTTTACAAAGGCAGCTCGGGCTTGTTCTATTCGGCTTTTAATTTCTGCGGTTTGATCCCAGCTCTCATTGATATTACTGCCGAGATACACGAGTTTCTCTACTCCGTCCAGTGTGGCATCTCCGACTTTAATACCGTCATCCTGTATATAATTTTGTTTGCTAACTATCGTATATTTAGTTTTCTTAACGTTGAGTTTCAATCCATACTGATCACAAGTCTGTTTTATTTTGTTCATTAGATTTTGAAGGTCTTCTCCGCAATTAGCAAGCACTAAGGTATCGTTGGCATATCTAATATTGTTGACGGTTACTCCATTCACAATAATACCTTCGGTTATCTCCGTTAAGGCTTCCTTAAATATTTCCTCCGAATATTAGTTAAATAGTAAAGGCGACAATATACAGCCTTGTCTCACTACTCTATTAATATTTATTTCATTCGACAGTTCTTGTTCAACCTTTATTCTTGCCACTTGATGCCAGTATAGATTTGTAATTATTCGTAGATCTTGATCGTAGAAGAAACGGCATAATAAGCGTTGGTACCAGGAAAAAATATTCATGACCAGTTGTGGTCGTAAAAATAATACCTTTTTATATTGAAAAGAGGAGAATTGGTGGTAACATCAAAGCGTGTTTAGATACTGAACGAAACAATCTGTTCTATCAGGCATCTCAACGGAAAAACGAACGAGGCAAAAAACTTGTTTTGTTTGAGCTGGGATATATCGAAAATAAATAGAACATATTTTCGTGTTTTATTAATAATTGCAAAAAAAATAATGAGGGATTATTGGTGATATGTTAAGACTTTAAAAAAATACAATTCGGGCATATGCGAAGGATGGACGTGACAAGAATACCGCTAAGAACTTGGAAATAAAAATAAAATAAGAGGAAAAGAAGACGTCTTAGATGACAGTGGAACGGACAAATAATAATAGCAATGAAAAAAGAGATCTCACTGAAGAAGGTATATAAGATAAATACGACAAGAAGAAATTGTGATTGGTATGTGGTAAATGGCAAACAGGATATGCTGTGTAAAACCACGGATAAGTAAGTAAGTAAGGAAGGGACAAGTAAGGAATATCTGTTGTAGAGTATCCACACACAGAATTTTTAATATTCATGTTAAATTTAATTAGTAAAATAGAAGATTAAAAATAACATGAATTTAGTTCAATATCAAAGGCGTGTACTAATAAAACATATTGATAAACAATATGTAGGATTACATTAGAAAAATTTAGGTACGCAGTCTTGTATTTCTTCTTGATGTGCCTATCCGTTACGAATATTGGCGATCATAGCTGCACAGATGTTGTATTAAACCAGATTCTCAGGTTCTTTAACCAAGATTTTCTTCTTCTCCCTGGACCTCGTTTTAGAAATATTTTTCCTTGCAGGATGGCTTGAAGGAGAGCATATCTGGATTCATGTCGCATATGTCCGAAGAATTTTAACTTTCGAGATTTGATGGTGGTTAGTACCTCTCGGTTCTTATTCATTTTTCTGAGGACCTCCTCATTTGTGACTCAGTCAGTCCACGGGATCTTAAGTATTCTCCGATATAGCCACATCTCAAATGCTTCCAGTTTTCTGCACATATCTTTGTTCAAGGTCCACGATTAAACACCATAAAAAAGGACAGAAGACGTAGCATCGCAGCATTCTTACTTTTATATTAAGAGAGAGGTTGTGACTCTTAAAGAAGGCCCCTATCTGATTGAAGGAGGATCTAGCTTTTCCGATGCGTGCTTTGATCTCCTGGTTGTTGGTCCATTCTTCATTTATTGTGGTGCCGAGGTTGTTATATTGAGTCCATATTGTTGAATATACGTGATTTTGTTCATAAGAGCTTGTAGGTCTTTTAAGTTGTCCGTAAATATTTTGGTGTCATCTGAATATCTGATGTTGTTTAGCCGGTAACCATTTAGTAGACTATCTTTTTCAGTTTCGTGCAAAGCTTCGATAAATATTATTTCAGAGTAGAGATTGAAGATTAGAGGAGACAAAATACAGCCTTGCCTCACTCCACGCATGATTTTCATATAGTCAGTGTGTTCACCTTCAACTCTGAGATTTGTGGTCTGATTCCAGTAAAGATTTCTAATTATTTTCAGATCTTGGTTGTTAATTCCTGCCTCTTTTAGTATTTGTCCAAGCTTCCATTCCGTATAGTTAAATAGAAAATATGTAACATCTTAAAGCCCTCAATCTGAGATGCAACTGAAGGTCTCTGTTGGTAAGCATTGTCTTCATTTTCACAAATGCTTGCCTTGCAGTTTCAATTCGGACTTTGATTTCTCTGCTTTGGTCATTTTTGTCAACAACCCAGGTTCCCAGATATTTGTATGTCTTCACTTTTTCTATTATCTATTCTAGATTAAAAGATTAAATGGGCAAATGTAATGGCCAACGTCCTTAAGGATAAGGCACCGTAAGAAGAAGACTTTTTCTATTTGGGTTTGCTTTATCATTAATCTTTCATTTCCATGTTGCGATTTTGAGACAATCATAAATTTAGTTTTTCTCTTATTTATTTTTAGTCCGTATCTAATGCAATAATCGTTAACTCTATTTACCAATTTTTGTAGCGATTCCAGGGTGTCTGCCATTATAACGGTGTCATCAGCGAATCTTATAATATTTACTATTATTCCGTTTACAGAGATTCCATCACCCAGATCCGTTATCGCTTCCTGGAATATGGCTTCACTGTACACGTTAAACAGTAATGGTGACAGAACACAGCCCTGTCTTACTCATCTCTTTATATCTATATGTTCGAACTTTTGTTCTTCTATCTTTATATTGGCCTTTTGATTCCAATACAGATTGATAATGATAAGTCTCGTCTGTCTATATCTTTGTTTCTCAGTACTTCTATTAGTTTTTCATGTCGGACCCTGTCGAATGCCTTCTCGAAGTCGATGAAACAGGAATAAATATCTTGGTTGATATCTAAGCATCTTTGAGAGAGGACATTAAAAGCAAACAATGCTTCTCTCGTTCTCAGTCCCTTGCGGAACCCAACCTGAGTATCATCCATATCCTCTTCTAGTTTTCTATATAATCTTCCATGAATCACCTTTAGAAATATTTTGAGGGTATGTGTAATATTGTCCTATAGTCTGAACATTCTTTGACATATACTGTTTTTGGTATTGCTACAAAGGTGGACACGAATCATTCCTGTGGGATTTTTCCAGTTTTATATACTTCATTAAATAGGTCTAGAAGTACAGGTTGAGTTTCATCGTCTAGACATTTCAGTAGTTCTGCAGGTATTTCGTCTGGACCTACAGTTTCCCGTTTTTTGTGTTTCGTATTGCTTGTTCGATTTCCTCTATTATGATCTCTGGCCCCGTTTCGCTGTCGATTTCTTTCGGTTCTTGTCGATTATCCTTAAACAGATCTGCTATGTATGTCTTCCATTTTTTTAATTTCTCCTTAATTTCTATAATGATTTTTTCATTTGCGTCTTTTAGAAGGGCATCTTTCTTTTTTCTCAGTGTATTTGTCATTTCTTTTATTTTCTTATACATGTTAAAGCTATCATACTGTTTAGCATATGCCTCTATTTCACTGCATTGATTAGCAAGCCAGGAGGATTTGGCCTCTTTTATTTTCTTTCCTATCAATCTCTGTAGTTCCTATTTTGCCTTACTCCTGCCTTTATGTTTCCTTCCTTCCTCCATTAGATCTAAAATCTCTGAAGTCATCCATCTCTGTTTTTTCTTATTTTTGTCTGCAGTAGCTTTTCTCCAGCCTTTATTAAAGTTTCCTGTACCATGTTCCGTTTGTCATTAACATCTGTTGTTTTTATCACGTCTTGTTGTAAATCTTAAAAATAGTTTTAAGTTTAAGTTTAATAACCTATTGATTTTCCATAGATAGTTTGATTTCTCCAGATATTAGTAATTTTAAAAAAGTTTTTTCCCAGTCCCCAAAGGTTCTGAATTTTCCCCAGTTCTGAGGAAAAATCCCCAGACTTGGCATCCCTGTACTGATAACCGAAGTAAACAGGCGGCCGGCGCCGAGCTTGTATGATGATTGAGACGATACATCTGACAACCAGTTGTGTTAGGGTTGGATTTCGATTTCGGTCCTACAAATAGTTCTTTCGCGAACTAGTTCACTGAACTAGTTCGTCTAAAAGAACTAATAAGCACAGCTCTACTCTGCATCTCTGGAATAAGACTTGTACTGAGAACAAAGCCTCTCTAGTACCAACAGCATTTGTGAACCTGAACTGATTGGGGGAAATTTGACTTTTACACAGCTTGTAGATTCTCATGAATTATCTTTAGGAACAATTTTAGGAGATGACTCATGAGGCTTATAGTACGGTAATCTTCGCATTCTTGTATAATCAACGTAAATTTGTATTTAATCTAATTATTATAGACTAGCTGACCCGGCTAAAGTTCAATAACTAAAACGTAACAAAAAACCAAAGGAAAATATATAAACAATATTTTGACGAATTGATTAAGGTTAAAATGTCAGTTGGTAGTTCAGATTTCTTTCCAAGATGGTGCAACTAGTTATTGTCCCGGACAAATAGTGTAACTTGTTGACATAGCCTTTTATTAGATTAGGTAGGAATTATTAGTTATGTATTGACATAGGTTATAGGTGTAGGGTAGACTAGCTTTTATTTACAATATTAGCCCAGCCTGGGTTAAAATATAACTGTTAAGTTATCAAATAAAGAACTTAAAAGCACCATCTACATTTTTTTGAAATTGAAAAATGGAGAATCGGTTGGATTAGCGTAGCGGGAGCCCAACACCACACTGTACATTCGACAACCATCATGAACGTCTACACGATGCATAGTGTACGACACCAAAAATAGAGTAACGGCAACCAACAGTCCACGCATGATCTAAACCGAAAGACAAATAATTGATAATTAGTTATTTTATTAGGAAGGTTACTGAGATCACTCGCCTCCATAATCAGAATACTACAAATTTCACCAAATATATAACTTATCTAGCGTAACATATTTAACTTATAGGTTTTAATCCGAACTCTACGGACGATTTGAAAAACGGTATAAAACTTATACATAACAATCTATTTCGGAACGTATTAAATCTGGTAACTTACTTCATCCATGTTGGGATTTAAAATTCTATTATTTTCATCTCTATTTGCTGTTTCTGTTATTTGTTTTACAAAATACTGAACAATTGACTCTTTTACTCGTTCTTTATCATCTTCGGCCTGGAATTAGAAATGAAATATGAGTTTAAATTAAATTAAATTACTTTTATCAGACTCGAACGTGCAAAAGTTATATCCTTTGCTCGGAAAGTTATATCCTTTGCTAGGAAAAGATTATGCAGTCTTCCATATAATCAGAAGTATATATTGTCATTTAGAGCACCAGTGGTTAACAGATTAGTACTCTTGTATTGCCGTGCAAGCAAATCCGGCTGCATAACTCATCGGGGTGGAAACTTTGTAATTTTATTAATTAATAACATGGCCAACGGACATAGGCTCCTAAGCTCTAAGGTAAATTGCAAAGCCATGTACTTTACAAAACAAGAACAAATTACGTGTTTTTTTTATTGGGGTAAATACCCCCACAGCCAGATACAAATTTTTAAAAACAGATACAGTACAAGGATTATACTCTTCTCGCCCAGGGGCCAATAGGGCATTTTAATAAACGATAAAAGATGGGCCTCGGACAGATAAGTATGATTATTTGTTCATCTGTGGTTAATTCGTAATTTATTTGTTCCCCACTTACTATACTTTCTTTGGCAATTTGATCTGCAATTTAAGTGTTTGTTATTCTTGTGTGTGCTTTGACCCAGAAGAATTTTATATATTTATTTTGATCTTGTAATTTTTTAAGTATTGCTTGGATGCTAAAAATAATGTCATTGGTTGTGTTTGAGTTTGATTTTGAAATTTTAAGAACAGAAAGTGAATCAGAAAAGATTATAGCATTCTGATCCTCTTCCTGATAAACATATTCTAATGCTTTTAGAATTGCTATTGCCTCAGCTGTAAAAATAGATGTGTTTTTGTCTAACTTACATTTTTTCTGTATACATTTAGATATTATGAAAGCGCAACCTGTACCATCGGTGTTTTTTGACCCATCAGTGTATATAATGACGTCGTTTGGATATTCCTCTAAAATTTGTGGTTTTAAGGTCACGTTTCTTAATTCATCACAAATAGGAGGAAAGTTTTTATGAATCTAAAAAGGCTTAGTTAGGTTGTATTCGTTTAACTTGTATATGCTGCTAGCTGCTAGCGAATTAATAATCATTTTTTTCAGCTTATTATAGGAAATTATGTGTTAGGTTTTGTCGAAAGATAGTTCATTGTTATTAAAGTTAGTGATATCTAACGGTGTTAATGGATATTCATACAGTAAATGCCTAAGAAGAAGTGGAATTACTTTACCAAGGTGTACAAAAGGTACCGAAAATAACGAAAACTAAAGAAATGACGATAGTCCTAGGTAATCTCAATGCAAAAATTGGAAAAAGGCAAAGTGGAAAGTGTGTAGGAAACTATGGTCTGGGAAATCGCAACGGGAGACGGGACCATCTATTACAGTTTTGCCAAGAGTAGAACTTGATTATTACAAACACATTTTTCAAGCTACTAAACAAACTACTGAATACATGGCGATCACTCGAAGATACATCAGAGAAAGTAGTTACGAACCAGACAGACTACATTATGATAAATGATAAAGACCATAATGCTGTTAAAGTCGTGAAAATATCTCGGAGCAGATGTGGCCTCAGATCACAACTCACTTATCGCCAGGATTAAACTCACATTCAAAAACATTTAAAGATATAAAATACTTCCTGCAATAGACATAAACAAGCTTAAAGAATCCAACCTAAAAGATTGCTTTAAATGAACTGCATGTAAACTGTAGCAAACTGAACATAGACACCAATGATATTGACCAGCACTGTGATCAACTAAAATATTGTCTAATGGAATTGTGTAAAGAAATACTAAAGACATTCGCAAGGAAAAAAGGGGAATGGATGAATGACGAGATATTCAATATAATGGAACAACAGACAATGTAAGAACAAAGATAACAATAAATATAAGGAGATTAACCACTAGATCAGGAAGATGATAAAGCAGGCGAAAGAAAAATATTTTAAAGAGAAATGCAAAGAGATGGAGGACCTTTAAAAAAGATACAATCTATTTAATCTTAATAATTAATTTAAATTCAAAACATGCATATATCCTTTTATTTTATATATCTGTTGTCATTACTGACTGAAAGTCCTCTGTATAAGTACTCAAGTAATTGTTCGTTTGTTTGGTCACATATGCATTTGTTTATATACACTATGTATTTTAGCCTTAGTTTCTTGAGGTCCTGAAGATGCTGTAAAAGGTTGTAAACAGTGAAACCGGTAGCCCATTCTTTTTTTAGCTTTAATAAAATGTATTATGGATTGTGAAGAAAAGACTTATTTTCCTAACATTCAAGAATGGATAAAGTTTCAAAGTTGAAAATACAAACCACTGAAAACTAAAAGAGCAAGATCACAAGATCAATTCTAATTAAAATAGAAGGGTTGATAGGTATAAAAAATGAATAGGTTGTGTAGACATTTACACTAAATTTTATAATATAGTTTACCTTAGGTAACCAAACATTGATAGAAATACTGGTCTCCAAGTTTTCAACATAATGCCACCACTTATGTGGTACAAATAGCACATCTCCTGGATTTACTATTATTTTCCTACATTTATTACTTAAACCTAAAAAGGAATCAAAGTATTTACATATAAAAAATATACATACATATATAAATTACCTATAAAATCATTAATATTAGGACTGAAAAAATTCAACTTTGAATATATACTTGATTCCTCATAAGGTATTCTAGTTGGTTTCAGATTTTCTTCTGGGGGAAACAGTAGCCAGCTTTTTCTGAAAAATAGTGTTTGATTAAACAAAATATCGACTGTTTGGTTGTTTATCAAAATTTCAAAATTGTAAATTTGTTTAAAGCACATGGTGTTCGTGTGTATTAAGGTATAAAAAAAGCGCTTATAAAAAGCTTAAAATTTTTATTTTAAAGAAGATCTTTTCGGAATTGTATCATTCCATCATCAGTTTAATAAAAAGTTGTTGAAAAAAAAACATTGTATGGCCACATAAAAAACATTTGGTAGACATCTGGATTTAAAAAGTAATCTTCATGTTATTTATTCAGGTAAATGCAATAGACTCTTAAATTGGGTATTAATAAAAAATCAAAATGGGGGCATCTTATATGACCCCTGTAGCTGGTGAGGTTTTATCGGCTTACATTACCTCTGATCTGTGTTGAAGTCTAGGGCTAACTGTTAGCAGTTATAAGCTTATTATTAAGCTTTTTATAAGCGCTTTTTTTATACCTTAATACACACGAACACCACATGCTTTATATTCAACAGGTATACTAGCCACTCCTGGATATCTCCACTTCATGGTTTGTTCCAGTTTAACTTTTTAAAAATGTAAATTTGTTCATTGAACATTTAAATGGTACCAAAATTCCAAAACTAAGTAGTCACATTTTCCAAAATGACATAAGTTTTCCAAATATACTAGTGCACAATTAGAAAAAAACATGGATGTTGTAGATCTGAGCTTTCGATACAAATAATTCTTGTAATAATTTAAAGCAAGTTCTATGAATCCCACATAAACCTTTTTTTATATTATTGATCAAGTTCATTTTAGTTCTTTCAAAAGTTTTTTTCCTCTGCCTTAGAATGATCTATTGTATACATCAATTAATAAATTACACAAATTTGGAAAAATTTGATACCATTAATGTAGCCCATACTTTACATAATATGTAGATATAAGTATTTTATACATACGACCCATAAATTTGATATACTAGATTAAATCCATAGCAATCCATATGACATGAAGTGTGAGCACCTTTTGAACCTATCCATATTGTACAGTCTTCTGGTTTAATATCTGGAAAACCAAGTGGACCCCATTCAAGTTCCTAAAATGATAAGACCTCTATAAGATTTTGTGATACATGCATTTTGCAAGCGTGAAATAATGGCATGTTACAGCACTTTTTTTTACTCATATTTTACCTTTATTATGATGTTAAAAAAGTGATCCTTTATCCACTAATATGAGTTTAAAAAGTTTACTTTTTTAAATGATTGTAGAAAAATAAATTTTCTGACAGAGCAAAAAATCAGGTCTGCTTAAGAAAATGGGAATAAAAACACTAAAATTCACTATTGCAAAGTACAGACAAGATGTTTTCTAGAAATATGTTATAAATATTTATAAAAAATGGTAAAACATTCATTTAGGCTAGTCAACATTTGGGTCGACACCACTTGTTAAGAGAAGAACATACATACTTGCCTAATATTTTGATTATCCTTAAACCAGATATTTAACTGTTTATAATCAAAATATAGCCATTCTGTTGTGTTATTTTGAGCAAGATTTAGAAAATATTCAAAATCGCCTTTTAACAATTTTGTTTTTCGTTCCCATTGAGGCTCCTTTGATGAAGTATTAAAACCTCTGCGAAATTCTAATTTTTCATTTTGAAGTGCTGATTTCCAATCACCTAAGGTCCATTGTAGTATTTTCCATTTTAAAACATTCTTTATTATGATAGGTTCTTGTTTATTTAATATAATATTCCTTAAATCGAACGAACAATTTCCTTCCATAGTCTAATTTAGATTTTTTAAATAAAAATATAACCTATAAATACAAACAAATTTTTTGACATTAATAAATAAGGTTAGGTTAGGTTAATCCATAATCCTAAACACTGTTATGTATTAAGAAAATTTAAAAGTAAAATGAGCAGAAATTTTCTTTTTTTAAAGTCTTTATCTTTACATTTTAACTCCAATTTTCATTCATCATGCTGTTATCAAGCCGCTCCTCGACAAGCAGGAAACTTTATGAAAAAAGTTATGGGAGCTATAAAAAAAAAGTACTGGTTTTGGTACCATACATCCGTTTTTAAGAGGAATTAATATATATTTTTTTAGAAAACCATATTTTAAGGAAGCAGCCCCAAATATTACAGACGCATTTTCCAAACCTTCAACAGGACATATTTCTACAAATCCCAGACGAGTAGCAGTTTTAAACAAATTATTTATGAGAAACATTACTGACTTAATGTCTACTGAAGTATATTCTTCCCAATTACTTGGTTTAGGAGTAGAAATCAATAAAGTAAAAATTAGTACAGATTATAAAATTTTGAAAGTTTACTGGACTTCAGCAAATATTCACCAAGAAAAAGCAGAGGAGATATTATTAAAAAATGCAGGGTTATTAAGACATGCATTATCTCAGTTGCGTTTAATGGGCAATGTTCCCATAATTCAGTTTGTAAAAGGTATTTATTTTATTTTCAAACATTAAATTATTCAGTATAATTTGTAATCAATATCTTCATAGTATGGATACTGTTATTCTATTATGCATAGTCAGTCCTAGTGCTAGGGTATAAGGTGCTCACCTGCAAAACTAGCATATGCGCCCTTCAATTTTTTTTAAAATTTAGTTGTATTTGCCCTTTGGCAGTTGTTTTATTTTAATTAAATGCAACACTAGATGATGTTCTTTAAACTGCACAGTACGCTAACAAACTATTCTGTGTTACTAAACACATAGAATACTAAATTGACAAAGCTCCTGATAAACTAAATTTTATGTAAAGTGTTTATTTTACTACAAATCATTCATTTATGCTTCTAACTGCTGACTGCTGCTGACACAAAATCTACCTTGAAACAACTTAAAGAAATTTGAAAAAAAAATTAACAAAGCATTTTAACTACATAAGTGCAAATTTGTTTTTTTTGGTGAAACCTAATATCGTCGTCGACACAAGAAAACCGGTTAACCTCCAATTTTTACTCAAAATGAGATTTCACTGCCAACTTTTAGCAAATCGCCTATTCTAGCCATCCGACAAATAATACGTCATTTAAATGTAGATTTCTAATTTTAAAATGTTTACTAGAAAAGCAGGTATCTCCCTTGTCAAAAAAAATTATGTTTGTAAAACACGTAACTCCGCGCATTTTCTGTTAAGTCTGTTAAGTGATTATGGCCGTTGATTTGATTTGTTGTTTTGGAACATGCTTTTAATAAGTTCTAGACATAGACATGGACAGAAAAAAGAATGTATATCAAAACGTTGGTAGTATTTGAAGCACCAAAACGGAAGAGGGATAGAAAAAATAAAGATGTATCACGGAGGTCTAAGACATTAAAATATTATTTGAAAATTGGAGAAGATAAACAAATGGTATGCAAAAAAATGTTTTTGTCAACTCTGGACCTTAAAGATTGGTTTGTTATGAATTGAAAACAAGAAGATGATTCTGCTATTACAGAAAATTTGGATAATAAACCACAACAAGCTCCTAAAGGACTT